>CM041799.1:2588353-2600853 GCA_023376895.1 Aspiorhynchus laticeps
GGACAATATTTGGCTGAGATGCGACTATTTGAAAATCTGAAATCTGAGGGTGCAAAAAAATTAAAATATTGATAAAATCACCTTTAAAGTTGTTCAAATGAAGTTCTTAGCAATGCATATTACTAATCAAAAATTAAGTTTTGATATATTTACGGTAGGAAATTTACAAAATATCTTCATGGAACATGATCTTAATATCCTAATGATTTTTGGCATAAAAGAAAAATGTATAATTTTGACTCATACAATGTATTGTTGGCTATTGCTACAAATATACCTGTGTTACTTATGACTGCTTTTGTGCTGCAGGGACACATATATATATTACACTTTTAACGTTAATATTTGGTATGTTCACCTTTTGCAGCAGTTACAGCAGCACAGTATATTTCCTGAGAACTTCAACACTAATGTTATCTCATGGCTTCTGTAACTCAAGACAAAGGCTTTCCTTTGAATGTCCAATAGATCGGTCCAGTTTATTTCCCAACTCGCCCCAAATCTGCTCGATGGGTTGAGGGCCAGTCCATCATTTTCAATGTTCAGCAGATTCTTTCCGCCGCAGGTAGTTTGTTTTATGGGTATCAGGCCAATTCAACAAAAACAGCTCAAACCTCTTAAATATGCCTCTAATAATTTTGGCCACCGCTGTATATATATATATATTGCTCTGTATCATGGAGTAATATAATATATGCATTATATCAATATGTAAATTACTGTAACTATTATTAGTATTATTACTAACATAATTGTATATTTTTATATACATTTATATTAGAATGTTTTATCATAAACAGCTGAAATAATGAAGGGTAATTGCTCCTAAAAATGACATTTCATGTATTTGCAGTCCTGGTTTGTGTCACTGCATTATGCAATAAAATACACACATAGTCATTTAAATGTAACCACCTTTTTATTCATACTCAATTATTTACAGGATTTAAAAAACAAATTCGAAAGAAACGTCCTATGAATTCTATTTGTTCACACTTTCAAAGTGAATCATTCCACGGTGTGAGATTTGATGTTTTTTTTACGAATCAAACAAAACTGTGCGATTAATGACACCGTAATGAAACTAAACGACACTTTTTAAAGTAACGAAATGAAATGCCTATCCCAAAAGGCTGTCGAATTACACATGCACGCACACACACATCTCGGCCCACTCAAACTATGTGAAATACATTCAAAACAATTATTAACAGTCCTAGTGCTAGTTCAGAACTGTAGTCGAAGCAGTATGAAGATGAGATATTATGAACAAGCCCTTAATCGATATGATATTTGTGCTGACGCTCTGTACTGTGATGTGTTTGTGAAGTTGACTCAGGTGCGAGGAGTTCTGATGTAAAGCAGTTCACAGTCGCTTCACTGGACTCGGCTGCTTCACTGCTGGAGTTAGGATGAGTTCAGGAGAGTGCTTAAAACTGCAGATGAAAAACAATAACATCACAAATACAGTGAGCCCTTCATATCAGTGTCATGTGACTGTAGCGCTTCTCAACTGGTTTCCCTTCTGGACACGGCTGGACATCACATGTGCACCAGCACAAAACTGGGATTCTTTATTCATTGTATAAAAATATACAAAACGTCTTTATAGTCACACTGAAATCTATTAATATTATCAAGAACTGGCCTTGTTTTATAGATGATCGATTGGACACATAACCTTCGACATCAACAGCAAAAGAGAGGATGTGTTTAAGTCTGTTTATTTTGATGTCCAAATGGTTCACGATTATATGATTTATTGTGTTTTCATCACTGTTTCTCCCTGCTGAGCAGATCTGAGACTCATCAGTTCAGATGTTGCTAGGTAGTCGTTAGGGGGTTCTGGGTGGTGGCTAGGGTGTTGGGGGGGGGGGTTATAGTTGGTTGCCAGGGTGTTTCTATGTAGTCGTTAGGGGGTTATTGGTGGTTGCTAGGTAGTTAGGGGTTCTAGTTGGTTGCCAGAGTGTTGCTGTGTAGTCATTCGAGGGTTCTAGGTGGTTGCTAAGTAGTCATTGGGACTCCTGAGTGGTTGTTAGGTAGTTGTTAGGTGTTCTGACTGGTTACTAGGGTGTTGCTAGATAATAGTTAGGGGGTTCTTGGTGGTTGCTAGGTAGTTTAGTGTTCTGGTTGCTAGGGTGTTGCTAGGTAGTCATTTGAGGGTTCTAGGTGGTTTCCAAGTAGTCATTGGGGCTCGTGGGTTGCTAGGTAGTTGTTAGGTGTTCTGACTGGTTACTAGAGTGTTGCTTGATAATAGTTGGGGGTTCTGGGTGGTTGCCAGAGTGTTGCTAGGTAGTCGTTAGGGGGTTCCTGGTCATTGCTAGGTAGTTTGGGGTTCCAGTTGGTTGCCAGAGTGTAGCTAGGTAGTCGATAGGGGTTCTGGGTGATTGCTAGGGTGTTGGTGGTTCTGGGTGGTTGCTATGGTGTTGCTAGGTAGTCATTTGAGGATTCTAGGTGGTTGCTATGGTGTTGCTAGGTAGTCATTTGAGGGTTCTAGGTGGTTGCTAAGTAATCACTGGGGCTCTTGGGTGGTTGCTAGGGAGTTGTTGGGTGGTTCTGGTTGGTTGCCAGGGTGTTGCTAGGAATTTGTTAGGGGTTGTAGGCAGTTGCTAGGCAGTTGGGAGTTCTGGTTGGTTGTTTGATGTCGCTCGGTAGTTTTTGGGGGTTCTGAGTGATTACTAGGGTGTTTCTAGACAGTAGTTACTGGGTTCTGTTTGGTTGCTAGGGTGCTGCTAGGTAGTCATTAGGTGGTTCGGACATCAACAGCAAAAGAGAGGAAGTGTTTCTCCTCCGTTCTGAAAGTTGGTAAGTGTTTATTTTGATGATTTGCTTTAATTGCTGTTTCTCGCTGCTGAGCAGATCTGAGCAGACCCACCAGCTGAGAAGCACTTGTTTACAGCAATATCCAATGCTATATAAATATGATAATATTCAGTGACAAACATGATTCAAAAGTGAAAATGAGAAGTGGATGGCTCACCCTGTGGGTCACTCTGTGTGCCGTTCTCTTCTTTGGCGCTCTCCGGGTCACCTGAAGAGAAAGCATATGTTCTCATCACACTCGCTGCGTTATCTGAGACTCAGATGTTCATGTGAGTGAAAGTGCAAACACCCACACACCTCTCTGGACCTTGAAGCACAGTTTCTTCTTCTGATAGGTGAAGTATCCAGTTATGGCTCCAACAGCTGCTACTGCGATCCCACAAACAACACCAACAACCGTACCGGATCCGCTGTCTGCAACAGAACCACACACACCAGGTCAGTCGTGTCAGTGTGTGTATATATGGTTACTAGAGTGTTCTGTGTGGTTGCTAGGGAGTTGTTAGGGAGTTCTGGGTGGTTGCTAGAGAGTTATTAGGGAATTCTGGGTGGTTGCTATGGAGTTGTTAGGGAGTTCTGAGTGGTTGCTAGGGAGTTGTTAGGGAGTTCTGAGTGGTTGCTAGGGAGTTGTTAGGGAGTTCTGAGTGGTTGCTAGAGAGTTATTAGGGAGTTCTGGGTGGTTGCTATGCAGTGGTTAGGGAGTTCTGGGTGGTTGCTAGGGAGTTGTTAGGGAGTTCTGGGTGGTTGCTAGGGAGTCGTTAGGGAGTTCTGAGTGGTTGCTGGGGAGTTCATAGGTAGTTGTTAGCAGTTCTGTGAAGTAATGGATTACGTTACTAACTACAATTTTTGTCATGTAACATCTGGAATCAGTAACAGATCACAATTTGTAAGTAATCTACCCAGCACTGGTTGCTAGGGTGTTGCTAGGAAGTCATAAGGAAATTCTAGGTGAAGATTTCCCCCCGTGTCTCTCTGATCTTCAGGTCTGTAGATGTGGCTCGGGTCCCTTCTTCAAAGCAAGTCTGTGGGATTTTCTTAACCTGTTTTATTGTCCAGCAGGTGAAAATATTTAGTGTCACTTATAAATATTAATGCTTAGTGATTTGAACAAACCCCTAACACTGAGCACTAATAACAGTGATGGCTTGGCTGAACAAACACCAGTAATAATAACATGATCATCATCTCCAGGTAATCATCTGTAACTCAGTCTAACAGACACAAAGATCTGCTTGCTCCTGATTCTGCTTCATGTGTTCACTAAAGTCAACAAACACAGATCAGTGTTAAAATCACTATTCTTATATAAATAATATCAGTGGATAAGAAGAAACAAGATTCACATAATGGTCCACTAGATGGCAGTATTATACTGGAGCCACTTCAGGTTTATATTGAAGACCATTTCTGCCACAAAAAAATAAAATAAAAATCATGATTTGATTAAACAATATTATTACATCAATTAAAAAATAATTATGAGATAAAAAGTCAAAATTATGAAATATTAAATCAATAAAAAATCAATTATGACAAAAAGCCAAAATTATGATATACTACATTATGGCAAAAAAAAACTTTTGATATAATGATATACATTTTTATCTCATTATTTCAACATTTTATCTCATAATAATTTAAATGTATTTTTTTTTTATTTCTTCCATGAAATATGATATTAGTGTGTTTTGTGACATCAATCCCCAAAACGATAATTTATCATTTTGACTTAATTTATTTTATTTCATTATGACTTACTATACTTTTTATCATAATTATGAGTTTTTGTCAATTTATTATTTTTTTTTAATTTTACAACTCATTATTTTAAGTTTTATGTCAACATTTTGACTTTTATTTAGACTTTTTTCCACATTAATTTCTTTCTTCCATTAGGCATGTTAGATCATCTTTACTCAGATTTTTTTTTAAATCTCATCATTTTTTTTTTATCTCATAATGTCATAATTGTGACTTTTTTTCTCATATTTATGAATGTCTGTCATAATAACTTAAATTAGAATATAGACTTTTTATTTCGATCTCTCTCAAAAGCTGCATTATTTTCTTTCTCCCATGAAACATGTTAGGTTATTTTAGCCAGAATGCTTTTATTTCATAATTTCGATATTTTATCTCATAAAGACTTGGTATGTCATAATTGGGACTTTTTTCTCATAATTATGATTTTTATGTCTATAGAATTTGTTATTTTTTACGCCTGTCAGTTTGTGATATTTCCAGGTTTAGGGGATCCTGCGTATGATATAAAGCAGACACTTCACGTGGCTACAGGTTGGTTTCTGCTTCAGCATTTATCACAAGCACTAATGCAGCAGAGGCACTTATCAATAGTCTACCCACAATGCTCTGCTGCAGAGAAGTCGTTCCCAGCGGATTCGACGGAGCGGAGCGAGACTCCACACACGCAGTGACAGGGAAAAGACAGACAGACAAGACTGAACCTGATTTACAGATCCTGCAGGAGATGAAAGAGAGAGAAAGTGCTGCTCAGCAGGAGTTTATTTACTTTAAACGAGGCTTCTGATATTCACTGATAATAAAAACTGACCCATGAATATTGTGTCATCATTTACTCTCTCTCATCTCGCTCCAATCACATTTATGCATTTAGCAGATGCTTTTATTTCAAAGTGACTTACAAAAGAGGAACATAAGCAATTTGTCAAAGAGACAACGATGATCGCAATATATTCTGACTGACATCGAACATGTTTCATGGAAGACATAATAAGGGTTATTTAGATTAGATTAGATATAACACAATGACAATAAAGTCTAATCTAATCTAATCTAATCTAAATGACCCTTAGATGTCTTTTCTTCCACAAAACCTGTTAGATAAAATAAATCAGAATATTTGTTTTATAACGTAAATCTCTAAAGCATGTTTCATAATTTATACATTTTTCTGACATTGTCATGATTTCGATTTGAATTTTTTTTTTCTCAAAATTAAGACTTTTTAAATCTCAGATTTAAAAAAAAATCTCAATGTACTTATGTCATAATTAAAATTTTATCTCAATTTAGATTTTTTTATCATTCAAAATGTATACTTTTTATGTCATAACTGTAATTTCAACGTCGTTATCTTCCCAAGCACCAACAGGGTGATTTATCATTTAGACTTTTTAATTTCATAATTATGACATTTTATACCAATTTTGACTCATAATTTCAACTTTTTTCTCATAATGATGTTTTTTGGTCAGATTTATTGACTTTTTATGCCATTTTTTTATTTGTCAATTTTTTCTTAATCTTGTAATTTACATTTTGTCATCATTTTGACTCTTATCTCCTAATCTTGATTTTTTTAATCTTATCGTTTTAACTTAATGTCATAAATTTGACTTTTAATTAAAAAAATATATAACTTTTTTCTTCCATGAAACGTTAGATTATTTTAGTCAAATCTAAAAAAGGATAATCCATTATTTAGACTTTCTATTTCATAATTATGACATAAAATGCCAGAATTTTGACTCAAAACTTTAACTTGTTTCTCATAATTATGACATGTCATATTTTTTACTTTTTATCTGGTAATTTAGATAATAATGTTATCTTTTTGATGCTTTTATCTCAACATGTCACTCCAAACCATATTATTTCCTTTCTTCCATGAAACGTTAGATGATCATGCCAGAAAGTTTGTTTCATAACGACAAATGACACGGTGCCAGGTTTTACATCACTGGTTCCTGCCTGCCTTGAACACAAACGTGACGTGTTTAACAGCTGATCACTGTTTGTTCTGAACACATGAAGCAGAATCAGTGACGAGCAGATCTTTGTGTCTGTTAGACTGCGTGGCACGGCAGGTATTACAGACGATTAACTGGAGGTGATGATTATGTCATTACTGGTGTTTGTTCAGTCAAGCATCAGTATTACTAGTACTCAGCGTTAGGCGTTTGTTCAAATCACTAATTATAAGTATTTATGAGAAACCCTAAATATTTTCACCTGCTAGACAATGAAACAGTTTTTAAAAAATCCCACAGACTTGCTTTGAAGAAGGGACCCAAGCCACATCTACAGAGCTTAAGATCAGAGAGATGTGAGGGGTGAACAACCCAGAACCCCCAACAAATACCTAGCAACACCCTAACAACCACCCAGAACTCCCTAATTGCCTAGCAACACCCTAGTAACCACACAGAACCCCCTAATGACAACCCAGCAACACCCTAGTAACTACCCTGAACCACCTAACTACTTAGCAACGCCCTAGCAACCACCCAGAACCCTCTAATGACTACCCAGTAACCACCCCACACCTCCTAACTACCTAACAACCACCCAGAACTTAGCAACATCCTTGTAACCACCCAGAACTCCCAAACAACTACCTAGTAACCACCCCAATCCCCCTAACAACAACCTAGCAACCACACAGAACCCTCTAACAACTACCTAGCAACATCCTAGTAACCACTCTGAACCCCCTAACAACTACCTAGCAACACCCTAGCAACCACCCAGAACCCTCTAATGACTACCCAGCAACACCTTAGTAATCACCACGCATGTCCTAACTACCTAACAACCACCCAGAACCTTCTAATGACTATCCAGCAACACCCTAGTAACCACCCAGTAGCACCTAACTACTTAGCAACACCCTAGCAACCACCCAGAACCCTCTAATGACTACCCAGCAACACCTTAGTAATCACCACGCATGTCCTAACTACCTAACAACCACCCAGAACCTTCTAATGACTATCCAGCAACACCCTAGTAACCACCCAGTAGCACCTAACTACTTAACAACACCCTAGCAACCACCTAGAACCCTCTAATGACTACCCAGCAACACCCTAGTAACCACCCCACACCTCCTAACTACCTAACAACCACCCAGAACTTAGCAACACCCTTGTAACCACCCAGAACTCCCAAACAACTTCCTAGTAACCACCCCAATCCCCCTAACAACAACCTAGCAACCACACAGAACCCTCTAACAACTACCTAGCAACATCCTAGTAACCACTCTGAACCCACTAACAACTACCTAGCAACATCCTAGTAACCACTCTGAACCCCCTAACAACTACCTAGCAACCACCCAAAACCCCATAATGACTACCAAGCAACACCCTGGCAACCACCCGGAAACCCTAATGACAACCTAGGAACCACCTAGAACTCTCTAACGACTATTCAGCAACATCCTAGTAACCACCCAGAACCACCTAACTACTTAGCAACACCCTAGCAACCACCCAGAACCCTCTAAGAACTCCCAGCAACACCCTAGTAACCACCTAGAACCCTCTATGAACTCCCAGCAACACCCTAGTAACCACCCTGAACCCCCTAACAACAAGAATCCACCCAGAACACTCCAGCATTTTGACTTTCTCACAAATGTAACATTTAAGAAATGTTTGTTTCTATGATGTAGTTGAAGGATAAGATACCGTTGGACTCAGAAACGGCTCCAGCGCTGCGAGCTGTAACGAGAGAGAAAACATAACGAGATTCAACAGATATTGCCAATAACTATTGCTGTGTGATATGAAGAAAACACAAATACCCTGCTTTCTTTGTTTATCTTAGATGCTTTTTGCTGCACACATTTAGCCAATGTATTGAGTATAATGCAATATTTTATTTGTTATTTTTTGTTATTTTATTTTTTATTTTATTTTATTTTATTTTATTTTATTTTATTTTATTTTATTTTATTTTATTTTATTTTATTTTATTTTTTATTTTTTATTTTTTATTTTTTATTTTTTATTTTTTATTTATTTATTTATTTCCAGGAAATGCTTTATACATCAATATCTCTGATGCCTAGAAGCCCAGATCTGAAATCCTGATTATTCTATACATTTATACCATTTATATTATTTAAATATATATAATATATATTTCATTATAATATAATAATGAAATAATATTAAAAAAAATGTAATTGATTACAAAAACTGCCTACTGAGGTTTTAATCATTAGTGTCTCAAGACCTTGAGCAAGAAAAAGTAAGCATTATAATTAAGGCCAGACTCAGTTTACTTCATTTAACCTGAGAATAATGCATTTTAAGATTAAAGGTGTTATGATTAAAATATGCACTACAAAAGATCACGTAAATATGACTAAATGATATAAAACACACCTTTGCCTTGACCTCCACTGTGACGGTCTGCACCTCCCATTGCATTGTCTACCGTAAGCAAACATATAAATAACATAAAGCATTGTATTTATATATGATATAAATTCAAGAGAAATATTGCATGTTTATGGACATGCTAAAATTGAATACAATAGATTGTTACCTGGATCCTCTGGTTGTGCTTTCTCTTCTGTAAAGTAAATGATAAATGATATATGAACGTGTTTATTATTTATTTGCACACACTGCTTCATCTTACTCTGAATCACTAATCATCTCTTTTAATTGACAGTTTTGACTCGCCAAACCAGGAGCAGCAGATAAATGAAGTGTGTGATCACTAACAAGAAACTGAGTTCAGTAATCAGACACACGCCACTGAATCTGTTCCGGTTCAGTCATGCGTTACGTGAGCGTCTGAAATGCTCTCAAACCGTCGAGACGGGGATTGTTTCAGAGCAGTGCTGTGTGATGCGTCATATGCGTTAAAATCATTGGTCGAGGCTAACGAGGTTTGGACATTACATGCATTACATAAATTATATGCTGCACTGACTGACTGTCAAGAGATTGGAATAATTAAAATACTTTCAATGTTTCTGAAAGAAGTCTCTTTTGTTCAGCAAGGCTGTGTTTATTTTGAAAAATACAGTAAAAATTGTGAAATATTATTAGAATATAAAATAGCTTATTTCATCAAAATATTTTCAGCATCATTACTGCAGTCTTCAGTGTCACATGATCTTCAGAAATCATAATAATATGCTGATTTACTGCTCAAGAAACATTTCTGATTATTATCAATGTTGAAAGCACAATATTTTTGTGGAAACCATGACACATTTTATTTTTCAGGATTCACAGTTGAATAGAAATGTTAAAAAAACAGCATTTATTTGTTATTTATTATTTATTTCATAAATAGAAATATTTTGTAATGTTATAAATGTCTTTACTGTCACTTTTGATTCATTTAATGCATCCTTGATGATTAAAAGTATTATGAAGCAGCACAACTGTTTTCAACACTGATAATAATCAGAAATGTTTCTTGAGCAGCAAATCAGCATATTATTATGATTTCTGAAGATCATGTGACACTGAAGACTGGAGTAATGATGCTGAAAATACAGCTTTGATCACAGAAATAAATTACAGTTTAACACATATTCACATAGAAAACAGCTGATTTAAATCACAATAATATTTCACAATTTTTACTGTATTTTTCTAAATGACTTCAGCCTTGGTGAGCAGAAGAGACTTGTTTCAAAAACATTCAATAATTGTAATTATTCCAAACGTTTCTTTATAGACTCATAGAGAAGGTCAAGACTAATGGATGCTGTCTCTGTTAAATGATGGAGAATGTAAGTATAATTCATCATTAATCTACGGACATGCAACAACACAGCATTATGGTATAACTGTAACAGTCAGGGATCGTTTTAATTTCACTGTAATTCAGATTTAAAATCACCAAAAACCAACTCAAATGCACTAAAGCTTTGTGATGATCTCTTACCTAAATCTTCATCGAAAGCATCAGCGAGATCAAATCCTACAGAGTTAACTGGAGAAACACACGGAGAGTAAAACAGCAGCAGGGTGACATGATCTGACCCTAAAAACTTTAATAAATGACAGATCAAACCTTCATCTGCGTCGTCAGAGTCCACAGGTTCCTCCGGGACAGCGGTCAAATCTAGTCCAGAAAATAATCATAATCCACAAAAACCATCCAAGTCACATTTCACAACAAAATCAGTCATTTAAATATTTATATTCATACTATTAGGCTTTTTTCAACCAAATTCTCATTACTGTACTGTTTAATTCCTATTATTATATTTATTATTATTATTATTCCTATTTTTCTTAATGAATCTCATTAGACTTTAATTACTGTAATACAATATAAAAAAAACATACATAAGCTACAGAGCAAAAAATACTACCATAATGTACAAATACCTCAAAATAAATTTAATAAATACTGTAATTAAATTAAATAATAGGTAGTGTTTTTCATATGTCAGTAATGAGAATTTGGTGGAAAAATATGCTTAATGTTCACAATTTAAATATAAATGTAACAAAAATAAATTTGTTAAATATCCAATTTTTTTATTTTGTTTATGGGTGAGTAATATGTAGTTTTTTTTCTACCATGACAGTAATGAGAATTTGGAGGAAAAAATGTGCTTATTGTCACAAAAGTAATGTAAATATAAAATATAACTGTAATTAAATGTACTTCAAAAAATATATAAAAAAAATTAACAAGCATAATTTTTTTGTTTAATATAATATCCAATTTTTTCCTTTTGATTATGAGCGAATAGTTTTTTTACATGACAGTAATGAGAATTTGGAGGGAAAAATGTATTTAATTGTCATAAAAATAATGTAAATATAAATATAACAAATTATATTTAAAAAATATTAACCTGTGTAATTTATTTTTGTTAAATATAATATTAATTTTTTTCCTTTTGATTATGGGCAAATATTTTTTTTACATGACAGTAATGAGAATTTGGAGGGGAAAAGTATTTAATTGTCACAAAAATAATGTAAATATAACAAATTATATAAAAAAAAAATTACCTGTGCAATTTATTTCTGTTAAATATAATATCCTATTTTTTTTTTTGATTATGGGATGTACTGTATGTTCTTGACATGTTTTATGAGATTCGCCCAGTATCTCCTGATAAAGTGAATAATGTGAAATATGTCTAAAACATGCTGGATTAAATCAAACGCTAGTCTAAGTTGTTCCTGTAATAAGTTTATATTGATCATGTTCACAGCAGTCTCCTGAGAGAAACACACCTGTTTCACCTGCATCTGCAGCAGTTTCTGCACCTGCAGACAAACAAACAACCTGATTTCACTGAACCGTGATTGTATTCTATTCTCCACAAGAAGTGATTTCAGTAGAGTTTGGTGTTAACATTCAAGTCAAGTCGAGCTTTATTGTCATTCCTCTACATGTGTGGACATACAGTGGAACGAAATGTCATGCTACATAAATAAGCATTAACATAAACATACAACACCAGACGTAAGAGCAATTTTTAGACCTACATAGATAACTTACTGAATCAGTGATCTGACTATACATATACTATAAACAGTTGATTATACATACACATAACCTAAGACAGACTATACAAGTACTTTACATAATAACTGTGCATGATATTGTGCAATAGAGGTATTTAAGGTTAAGGAGGAAGTAGTGCAATATGATTTGTGATGCATTCACAAGTAAACATTTGTGTTATCTTATTAAGTCCTTGTAACATGGAGTGTTTATAAGAAAGTGTCTGGTGCATATAGAGAGAATATGCACATATTCACTCCGTTATTATCATAACAGACCCTTTCTGCATTTCTGTGTTTCTCAGAAACGCTTCTATAGTGGAGAACGGAAACTACAACAAATGTATTTTTTGTATTTTTTGCACAACTGCAATACTGTTTCTATGCCTTTCCAAAAGAGGAAAGAAT
>CM041799.1:2605853-2695853 GCA_023376895.1 Aspiorhynchus laticeps
TTCTATTTTAATATATTTAAGCTTTATTTCCATTAATGAAATGATTTTTTTTAAATTTTAGTTTTAGTTTTGTTGTGCTTTTGTCATTTTTATTATTTTAATTTTCTTTTATTTTTATTATTTTTAAAAATATTTCTATTTAGTTTTAATTTATTCTTATTTTAGTTTTAGTTTTTATTAATTTCTAGTTAATAATTGTAGTGCTTCAGCTTAAACTTTTTTCAGTTAGTGTCCAAGGTTTGTATCTATTATTTATATTTTCATATATAATTAAGCTTTATTTCAATTACGAAAATGTTTTATTATATTATTATTATTAATATAATTTTAGTTTTAGTTCATGCTTTTTATCCCCCAGTTAGTAACTTTAGAAACTTTAGTTATTTAACAAACTTATTTCAACAAATAATTTTTTAGTTCCCAAAGCAAAATTTCTGGGTTTTGGTTTTTCAGATTTTATTTTACTTTACTTTATTTTTCAGCTTCATTTTATTTACTGAAAATAATAATTTTAATCATTTTAGTTCAGTTTCAGTTAGCACTTTAAATGCTTCAGCTTTAATTTATTATTATTTAAATTATTAATTTAATCTATTTAGCTAGTTGCCAAAACACCATTTCTATTTATTTATTTTTAATTTAGGTTTTTCATCTAATATAATATTGAATAATAATTAATAATTATTTTTATGTTGTATTTATTTCAGCTTTTTTTCCATTACTGAATGATTTTTAATAGTTTCAGTTAGTACTTTTAATGCTTCAGCTTTAATTTATTATTATTTAAATTATTAATTTAATCTATTTTTGTTTAGTTTAGGTTTGTCATCTAATATAATATTGAATAATAATTATTTTTATGTTGTATTTATTTCAGCTTTTTTTCCATTACTGAATGATTTTTAATAGTTTCAGTTAGTACTTTTAATGCTTCAGCTTTAATTTATTATTATTTAAATTATTAATTTAATCTATTTTTGTTTAGTTTAGGTTTGTAATCTAATATAATATTGAATAATAATTATTTTTATGTTGTATTTATTTCAGCTTTTTTTCCATTACTGAATGATTTTTAATAGTTTCAGCTACTTTATGTGCAGTTATAATGTTAGTGTTTAAGCTTGAACTGGTTTAGTTGCAGACCAGCGTCTGTTTTTTCAGTGAAACGGCAATAGAGAGGAAAATACGTCATAGTCAAAACCACATGATTATTACAGGCTTCCCGAGCCACCGACCGATGCATTTATGACTTTTCCAGGCCTTCATGGTTACAGGATATTTGAAGGATTTCTGAACTCATTTCATTAAAGATTGCATTCAGAAAGAGCAGCTTCTGGCTATGAAATATTTCAGAGAATAACTGGGACACATGATCTGTTAGAAACTCGGTTTCTATGCTGTTGTTTGTGGAGTGTAATGTTTAATCAGATCACCTGCTGGTGTTTCTTCTGTCGCGGCGTCTGAGGAAACACACATCAGGGTTTAAACACTTTAAAGCACTTCTTTTGGTGACTGAATAATATTGAGACTGTAGTAAATGTACCTGTGTCTTCATCTTCAGGCTCTATTAACACACAAAGACAACACGTCATGCTGCGTTATTATACAGATAATGCATTGACTAACAGACTAACTCTTTATTATGATTATTATTATCAAACGTAAATAAATGTAAAACATATGCATATATAACATGACTGTTTTTATGCCTTAGGCCAACTGAAGCTGTGCTTTACAGTGATTTTACCACACCAATAAGCTATTATTTGCATATTTATATTTAATTTTTAGCAATTTTATGTGCTTTTGTTTTATTTTTATTTTATTATTTTATAAGTAATTTGTTTTATTATATATTTTTTCCATTTAAGTTTTTATTTATTTCCAGTTACATTAACTTTATTGTTTCAACTTGGCAACGTTCTGATTTTCATTTGAAGCTTTTTTTAATCTAATATTTATATTTTATTTCAGCTTCATTTCAGTTACTGTAAATCTTTGATTTTTAATAGTTTTATTAATCTTTTTCTTTTTCCCAGGTAGTCATTTTACTGCTTAACTTAGTTGCCAAGAAAATATTTCTGTTTTTCATTAAGTTTCATTAATAAATGTTAACTAATTTTTAACTTTTATTTTATTTCATCCTTATTTCAGTTACTGAAAATCATTTTTAGTAGTTTTATTTACTTGCAGTTTATTTACCTTCAGTTTTTCAACTTAAACGTATTATAGTTATTTGTCAATGTAATATTTCACATTTTTTTAAATTTTTGCATCTAATATTTATATTTAATTTAATCTCAGCCTAATTTCAATTACTGAATTATTTTAAACTATAATATTTGTAATAGTTTTAGTCAGTGTTATAGTTTTTATTAATAGTTTGAATAACTTTTTATTTTTGTATTTTCTGTTTATTTTAAGTTTAGTTAAAATTTTAGTAATTTTGTAATTTTTATTAGTTTTTTTTACATTTAAATTTAGTCATTTAGCAGATGCTTTTATCCAAAGTGACTTACAAATAAGTAAAATAGAAGCAATAAAAATCAACAAAGGAGCAATAATATGCAAGTGCTATAACAAGTCTCAGTTAGCTTAACAGTTTTTTATTATTATATTATATAATAAATAAAAAGAAAACAGATAGAATAGAAAAAGAATAGAGTAAGCTAGTGTTAGAGGCCTTTTTTTTTGCTTTTTGTTAATAAATAAAAAGAAAACAAATAGAATACCAAAAGAATATAGAAGCTACACTGTAAAAAAAAAATAAAAAAATTAAAAATAAAAAGTTGAGCAAACTTAATAATTTAAGGCAACCAGCTTCAGCAGATCTTTGAGCTCTCTCAACTTATTTTTTAGGAGATTTTTGAGTTCTCTCAACTTTTTGTTGAATAAACTTAAAACAACAAGTTGAGAGAACTCAAAGATCTGCTGAAGCTGGTTGCCTTAAATTATTAAGTTTGCTCAACTTTTTGTTTTTACAGCGTAGTGTTAGTTTTTTAAAGAAAACAAGCAGTTAGTAAATGAATTGAGTGCAAGTCTAAATATAGTTTTTATTCATTTTTAGTTATTTTAGTACATCAAGTTAAACTAAATTAAAATATTTTTAAAAATATATTATTTTCAGTTAACTTATTTTATTTCAAGTAACATTTTTATGCTTTTAATTTGAGTTTTACTGAATAATCCCCCTGGTTTCAGTTTAAGCTCTTATTTATTTCCAGTTAGTGTGTTACTTAGCTGCCAAGTTTAGGTTTTCCATCTAATATTTATATTTCATTTTTATTTCTTCATATTTTGATGCTATTTCAGCTTTTTTCGATTTTTAATAGATTGAGCGTTAGCGTTAGTTCTGGCAGGTCACGTGAGTCAAGCTTGCATCAGCTGATCACATCTATCTATAGGAATACGACACCTATCGCCACATTCCTATATAAGCTCTATCCAGTATTAACCAGCAGCTCTTGCTCAGGAGCAAATCACCCTCCTCCATCCCCAACTCCTCCTTTCGCAGTCAGGACTTGGCTTTCTGATATTCCTTGCTGAATCAGACTTCTTTCTTGAATAATGTTGCACTTAAATATCATTAAGTACATTAATGATATCTGCTTTGTTCTGTTCTGTTAACCCTCAGGGGGTTATTATTGCTGCTCTCCCTGTATGACGGGCTGTATGGATGGGCAGGGAGTTTTTGCACAGAACAGAACCATACCGCCAAACCAAACTTTATGCCAAGTATCTATCATTTTGACGATAGTGGTCCTGACAGAACTATAGTTTCACGAGTTCACCCTTACATCTAATCTGATAGCAAATAGTAAGCATATTTTGGCTTGCTGTCCTGGGGGAGGGCTCCGAGCTCGGAATATGGCCTGAACCCAGAGAACTCCCCCTTATCCCTAATATGGGATAAAAACAGATTAGGGGTGGCGTTGGGGTGGAGGAGGGATGCCGGAAAACTGTCACTGGACAGAGGTAGGCAGGCTGCATATATATATACACGTATTGTGCTCATTAGGATAGTTAGCTAAACGAGTTGCACCTGCGCCAAATTAGTTGATTATCTGATCGTGCTCCTCCCGAACCTTGTTAATAAAACATCATTAAGTAAACCCTGCTAAGAACACCTCTTACTCATGGTAAAATCACTGTAAAGTGCTTTAATTTTAATGTCTGTGTTTGTTTAACCTGCTGGCTCTGGTGCTGTTTCTTCAGGTGCTGGTTCCTCAGGTGTTTCCTCAGGTGTTTCCTCAGGTGTTTCTTCTGGTGCTGGTTCCTCATGTGTTTCCTCAGGTGCTGGTTCCTCAGGTGTTTCCTCAGGTGTTTCTTCTGGTGCTGGTTCCTCAGGTGTTTCCTCAGGTGTTTCTTCTGGTGCTGGTTCCTCAGGTGTTTCTTCAGGTGCTAGTTCCTCAGGTGCTAGTTCCTCAGGTGTTTCTTCAGGTGTTTCCTCAGGTGCAGGTTCTTCAGCTGGTTCTTCAGCATCTGCCGCTGAAACACAGAGATCTCTCAATCAGACAGCAGACAGCATCCCACAGATTTGTCCTCTTTTATCAGCATCAGCTGCTGTCGGATCATAACTCTTCTTGTTTATGCAAGCTCTCCTCAAGCACACAGGTGAACATAAATCACAGAATCAGGCGCTAAATCTCCCGCGGCTGTGTTTTCAGTGTATATAAGATCTATGTTACGTGTCGGGACAGTTCTGCGTTTCTAGCATCACATCAGAAACATCCAGCGAGGAGCTTTATCAAGAACAAACCTGTTCCAGACCCTCATCTCAGCTTTAGAGGAGCGCTTCATTACCAGTCGACTGCCTGAACATGAATATATATATATATATATATATATATATACACAAGAATTCAGACTAAATTTAAGTCTATTCCCTGATAATCGTCCTCTCAAATCACAAATGCAGGTTTGTTTCCACATCAGTGGTGTTTCCCGATGACACAACTTTCACTAACGCTCTTTCAAATTTATATCAACATTAGGACAAAATGTTCTTGAAGTAATGTTTATGGAACTTCTTATAACTTTATTAATATTTGATAAATGCTCTCATAACGTTGAGAAATTCTCAAAACGTCTTTATGATGTTATTTGTACTTGATGAACATCTAAGAAATGCTTTTGTAACCTTTAAATAACATTATAGTCACAACAAAAAAAAAATTAACGTTTAAAAAATAACAAAAATAAACTTTTTTTTTTTAATTAGTACAACGTTTAAGAAACATTCTTGTAACCTTTAAATTATGTTGCAATCACAACAAAAGTTTTTAACGTTCTTAGAATATTAAAATAATCGTTCAAATAACATTAATTTTTTTTGTGAAATTAAAGTTCGCAGATCATTTTAAGAAATGCTTTGTAACCTATAAATAATGTTATATTCATAACAAAAAAGTGGACATTTTAAAGTTTACAAATAACAAAAATAAACGTTCAAACAACGTTGAATTTTGAGTAAAAATAAAATCAGTACAACGTTTAAGAAACATTTTTATAACCAATAAATAGTGTTTTAATCACCACAACAAAAAAGAAGCATTTAGTTTTCTTACAGTTTTTTTTTATTTATTATTATTTCAGTTAGTTGGATTTTCATAAAGTTGAAATTTTTCATCTAATATTTGATTTCAGCTTTATTTCAATTACTAAAAAATATTTTTTAATAGTGTTCATTTAGTTAACCCAGATAAAAACTCCTCTTACTTGTGGAAAAAAACACTGTAAATTACTGTAAAAACTACAGAATAGTTTAATAGTTTAAAACATTGGTCATTTACTCATCCTCATGTTATTTTTCTATGCTTTCATGATCCAAACCAGTACTATACTCCCAGTCTATTGAAGTTTTTATGATGTTTCATGTGAAGAACTGATTAAATTTCAGTTGCTATTGATAATCTTCCTCTCAAATCCTAAATACAGGTTTGTTTCCACATGACACGTGAATATCATCAGTGTTTCTCATCATGTGAGACATCATGTAATACACTTTTGGCTTTTTATCCTCTTTCATTGTGTGCAAAGACAGAAGCTTCATGCATCTTCTTTATTATTTCAGGGAAGAAAATCAGTCATACGGGTTTGGAAAGACATCGATGGCAAAATTTAATAGGTGAACTGTTCCTTTAAACTTGGAGGAATAGCTGATATCTATATATCTAAGCAGATCAAACTAAAATGCATGTGTTTACTGGAGTCATGTTGATCTGTTTCAGCTCTGAACCGGTCAGTTAGACTCATTATTCATCACCGCATTAGAACCAAATGGCACAAACAGACACTTAACTAGTTACTAAACCCAACAAACACCTCTGAATCGGTGGCTTTGAGAGTCAGTTTTGACAAAACGTTCACTTTCATGCTCTGAACAAAGATGAAGTTCAGAACAGGCCGTTCCTGAAGAACAGACTCACAAAACCTGCTCAATGCTTTACATTCGGAGAGAGCCAGAAATCACTGCCAACGAATCGTAATGATACGAGCACACGTCTAAAACAACCTCATTCGATCGTATGATGCCACTGCTGGAGAACATTGTGAGGCATTTTACAAAACAAAGTGTGCTCAGCAATGCTGCATTTATACAGTAAAATTGTGATATATTATTACAATTCCAAATAACTGTTTTCTATGTGAATATCTATTAAACTGTAATTTATTTCTGTGATGCGCAGCTGTATTTTCAGCATCATTACTGCAGTCTTCAGTGTCACATGATCTTCAGAAATCATAATAATATGCTGATTTGCTGCTCAAGAACATTTATGATTATTATCAATGTTGAAAACATTAATATTTTTGTGGAAGCCATGACACATTTGATTTTTCAGGATTCACAGATGAATAGAAAGTTCAAAAGAACAGCATTTATTTGAAATCAAAATCTTTTTTCACATTATAAATGTCTTTACTGTCACTTTTGATCAATTTAATGCTTCCCTGATGATTAAAAGTATTAAATGTATATAAATCTTTTTTTTTTTATCTTTCTTATTCTGAAGTTTTGAATGGTTGTGCATCACAGTTTCCAAAAAAAATTAATAAAAAAAAAAATAAAATTCAAATTTTGTGACCTGCAGTGTATTCAATTCAATCGTTTTCTATAATATTTCTATTACTGTTTAATCTCATGCTGTGTGCTGTTGCTTTCATGAGTAAGTAGCAGATAAGACGATATCTCTTTCTCAAGGATTTTGTTGTAAGCAGTAATTTTCATTGCTTTGGGATAAAAACACCTGTTGAATTCATGCTGGTCAGAAGAAACACAACTAATGAAGTCATGAGCTGATTTCAGTCTGATTGCGGAGTCACTTAATGACTAGTTTGGACGCCTGACAAAATGCAGTTTTTGTCATTAAACTAATTTCTGTGTTAAACAGATAAATGAATATCTTCTGACGGGATCTGCTAAACAGACTGGATCCAACATTACGGCTGTGGCGCCACGAACATGATATTTCTCTATTTCAAGCAAGATCTACTATATGAAATCAAGAAGGGTTTCATGATCACATACACTCATAAAAATAGTTAAAATGCCATAAGAAGCATTTTTGGTTCCTCAAATAACCTTTTTCAGTGATCAGTTCCTAAAATACCATTTGTTTCTTAATGTGAAGAACATTTTAATAATCCTAAACAGCTTTTTTCTACTATAAAGAAGCTTTTGTGTGTAACAGAAAGAGTTGAACCACACTTTAGTGTTTATTTAGACTCTGAAGGGAATTTAGTTCCACAGCTTTAATAAATGCATGTTTTATAAAACATTTAATTAAACCTTTTAAGGTGCAAACATTATTTTGATGAGTTCTATAAAGCTGATCATTACATCAACTTATTATTGTGCAGTTTAAAGTGTAAAGTGCCATTTAATCTGACGTTTTGCATTGATTTTGTTCTTTAATTGTAGTAATTTAATAAACTTGTAACTTGTCTTGATAACTTTGTAAATTGTGCATGATTAAGTGTTATCTTATATGTTTCTAGTGAAGAGAAAGAGTGTTTAGTGCTGATATATTTGAGTTTCTGTTATGTGTTTGTCTACATGAAGATTTAGATCACATTTATCATATGAGCAATGACTAACACCAGTGATGAATAATATCTTAGTTATTTATTAAGTTTGCATGCGTAACATTACGATTAACGTGTGCTGTTCATTTTAACTGAATTAATAGATCAGAGTAATTGGTTCAAAACCAATGCATAATCATGTTTTTATGACTTAAAAATGTGTGTAAATGCTACAAATTATTATTCTCAATGCATTGATTTTAATTAGAAGTTGTGGAAACATTGTTTTCAAATGTTTCATTATTGAAAAGTTACAACAAAAAAAAGTTTCTTCCAGTGCTCTATTCATTTATTTTCAACCCAAATATGTTTATTTTTTATATATTTTTAGAATGTTAGTCGTTTTGTAAAAAAAAAATTCTACTAACTTTATTTTCACCCAAAATAAAATGTTACTTGAATGTTTAGTTTTAATATTTTAAGCATTTTCTAAATAAAGAACATTTTCTCTAAACAATATTATAATGTTCATCAAATACAAATAACATCATAAGGATCTCAATAACATTTTCTCATAACTCAAAGTTATGAGGATGTATATATTCCATACTAATATAGTTAAACACATTTTGTCCTAACATTTATATAACTTTTAAAAAAAAAGTTGCAAGAACTTTCCCTGTTATGATATAAAAGTACTATATGTTTTCATTATTTTTATTACAGCACTAATAATTTAAAATAACATTATTTTTCATATACTACATTAAAATGCATATAATGATTTTTTGATGAAGTAAATACTACATAAAAACAAATGTAATTTTACATTAAATAATTTAGATCAGGCAAGAATTAAAAAAATTAAGTAAATTCTATATTAGTACTCAATTTAAGCTCGTAGAAATTAAAGTTTGAACTTATAAGTATATTTTACTTGGAATTGTTTGTTATGTTTACAAGGATTCTTTAAGTAAATATCAAAGTTATGATCCCGTTCATCATGCACTGGGGCATGAATAATTAAGGTTACATTTTTCACTGTTTTTGAGTTGTATTTACACTGTTTTATGGTTGCTTTTATTGTTAGGTTTAGTAACTTACTGTTTTGTGACATCTGGAGTTGATTTTCTACTCAAAATGACCCATTCATACTCAAACACTATCCACTGATTGTTACCATCATTGTGTATGGTGTACCAAGTATTGAGGTCTCTGAGTTCATTTGGGTAATAATTCTATTGAGTGGACATATTATCTTAAAAGGATAACAAGCTGTCTACTTGCTTACTTAAATGTTTGTGAGTGAATCACATGCTTTAATAGCATAGTTGTTTCCAAGTGCTTCATCGATTGAGTACATTTTAGAAGCTATGACTGAGTGAAATGTACTTAAGTATTGCAGATTTAACTTAAAATAATTAAGTAAAAATTACTCATCAAACTCTAACTGGCCATGTTAAACTTACTTATTTACTTTGCTAATTTGACCTAACTTAGTTAAGTAGATTTTACTTAATTCAGTACTTGCATTTTACTTAAAATTTATGTGTGCAAAAACTTGCAAAACAAAAATTAAGTAAATCTTACTTATTGTTTTTTTCAGTGTAAAGTCACTTGTTACATTTAAAACAACTGAATTTAGTTGTTAGTGTTTTGTTTTCCACTTCTATCATAAATAGGATAATAAAGGAGTTTAATATGTGCTATTTATTGGTTATCAGTCATAGCATGTAAAATAATAATCACAAATAATTATCAGTATTAATCAGAATATTACTCATCATAATAACATCACAGAACATTTTCTCTCAAAGTTATGAGAATGTATATCCTTTTACATATTAATAAAGTTAAACACGTTTTGTCCTAACATTTATATAACTTTTAAAAAACGTTGCGAGAACTTTCCGTTATGATATGAACGTACATGTTTTCATGATTTTGTTCATAAGTCAAAGACGAAGGGGTTTAAGCATAAAAACAATAAGTAATACTGCTTTAAATTGTTGTTGTTTTATAAAAAAAAATACAAAAGTTTTCTGTTTAATTTAATTGCAATTTTGTTTTTGTTTTTCTGAGCAAAAAATAAATATCATGCATTTTTCTCTGATTTACAGAAGACAGCCACTAAAATATCATTCAGTGTAACAATCTTGTCAGGCATATTTACAACAAAAATCAATTTATGACATATGAAAAGACTAATTACTTTCACCCCAGATACTAATTAGTTGTAATTATTTTATTTTTTTTAAATGTGCCACGATCCTAGGTTTCGCCTATTTGTCAGTAAGAATTTTTTACTCATTTAAAACACAATAAAATGTAATATGCTTTGTTATTCTTTTACATATTTTAATATGTACAAGTCAAAATAAGCATGTTGTTAGAATTTTTGAATAAATATTGTTACACTGAATGACAATGTAACATTATTTCAACCAAATGTTGACATTTTATTCTCCAAAAACTTATTTGAAACCTTAAAAATAGACACTTTACTTACATTTAATGTGCTTTCTATGGACATAAAATCACTTTTTGTAAATTTCTTTTTATGCGGACATATTAACGTCTTTGACCCTCATACAGAAAGAGATCTACACAGCAGCGCTTTGCATAAATCATACAAACAATGAAATATGAGAGTGACGTTCCTGTGAAATCAATCACACTCACAAATTAGCTTCATGAATATGATCTGTTTCTCACCGCTTTTGCTTCAGGACTCAGATTTTTTGTTGGATATCGAGTGGTGACAATACCAGACCCGTATTTAATATCGCCCGGTGTCCTGACATTTTATCCTACCTGTCAGATTTTCCTACCGGGGCTTACTTTGCATGCGCACATCAATATTTTGTCCTTTTTCTCACGCTGAACAACAATATTTAATGCATCTGCATTACTGTAAGGGGTAGGTTTAGGGTTGTGGTAGGTGTAGACATTAATAAATCATAATTTAACAGGTAGCATTTTTCGTTGTTGAATTGTACTACCTACTGTTTTAATGGGAGGTAGGAAAATCTGACAGGGTAGCACAAATCGACAGAACACCGGCTCATATTTACGTCTGTTTTTGGTTTTGTTGATGGTTTTGGAGCATGAGGGCATGAACACCGTGTCTGATTTGACTGTGTTTGCGTAAAACACTCTCTCTCAGTCTCTGACATCAGCGAGGAAGCACGAGTGCTCTCATAATACCTTTTACTTTTTATCCTAAATATGCATGATTTGTGTTTTTGTTTTTTTGCATGATCCCCTGCTGTAAACTCAATTACATGAAGCTTATCATCACCTTCATCAGGAACGGTTGACTCCTCTGGCACAAGCTCATCTGCTGGAGAATCTGGATATGAGATAAAAGGTAAATAAGCAACCCACGTTTATCATCGGAACAAAAAAAACACCCAGGTGTCGCAGCAGGTGATATATACAGGACCCGGTCAACAGGTTGAGCTGAACAAACACACAGAGATCACTGTTATGAGGAACTGTTAAATAAACCTGAAGTCAGAGCTGTAAACTCTTGCTGTTGCTCAGTTTTATTGCTTTGTCTCGTCGCTGAGGAAGTTTGCTAACAGAGAAGGGTGTGGTCAGAGTTATTATTACAGCATATGAGATGATGAAATCATACCTGTATTCTCTGTACCTTCCACTCCATCGTCTGAAAAAAATTAGAATTAATAGATGCACAAATATCTGCTTCATTCATAAAACCAGTCATGTTTGCTTTACTATTATGGATGCACTATGTGTTAGTACTAAATGGGTTATTAATATTTGACAATATACTGTATATCAGCCAGCATGTGATATTTTATATTTAAATTTGATATTTAATTGTGCATGCATGTGCATGTATTTTTATATTTGTATCTTTATGGCCATCTAAAGTCAGGGTTATTATAGTTTAAACCATTAAAAAAAACTATATTTGAGATAAAATAAATGTTAACTAAAATCAAATAAAATGTAAAAAAAACTTATTTTTTATTTCAGGCAGCTTTTCTCATTTTCATTTTCAAGACATTTAAAAACAACAAAAAAATTAAAAAGTAAATAAATAAAATTTCTAAAACTAACTTTAACATGAAATCAGAAAATTTTATGACAAAAATTAATCAAAATATTAACAAATCCATTAATATGGAAAACGCAATTGAAAATAAAATTTGCAATTCCTTTTAAAAATGGTCCGGAATATCCTTCCATACATTAATAGTATCTTAATGATATTAAAATAACACTTAAAATTAATATTTTACAGCACTAAGAATTTAAAATTACATGTATTTTTCATACACTACATTAAAATGTTGTGATGCATAAAGTCACTTGTTACATTTAAAACAACTGAATTTAGTTGTTAAGTGTTTTGTTTTCCACTTCTATCATAAATAGGATAATAAAGGAATTTAAAATGTGCTATTTATTGGTTATCAGTCATAACATGTAAAATAATTATCAGTATTAATCAGAATATTGATTTCAGTGCATCTCCATTTACTATTATTCTAAGATGTGGAAAACCATCATAGATGCATCCAAACTCTTGACTGCTTGCTTGACAGCATGAAGAGATATGTTTTGATATGATCTTAAACAGATGCATCTTCAGTTTTAATGCAAATGTAGTGGTTTGTTTAGTCTACCAGCGCTTTAGTTTGTTTTATTAGCCAGCTTGCATCATGTCTTCATATGCCTTTTGTGTTATAAAATGACGCAGATGAATTATGTAACACCTTCTTTCAAGGTCGTCACGTTTCATTGGCTTTTGTGTCGTCGAATGGAGCGAAATCCTGCATGCATTTGCACAATTGCTAATGACTTTTTGATTTTTGAAAGCTTTTAATTTCCACAGCCGGTCTTTTATTTGATGCCATTGGCACAGTTGTTAGATTAAGAGACACAAAGGAAGTTTACTCTGAGAAGAGGACGGTTGGCAACACACCTGTCCACACAAACACCAAACAAAGAGCTTCTCTCGGCGCAACAGAACACAAAAATCCAAGGCTGTGGCAATGCATGCATCTCTCAGAACACAATCTCCCTCGGGTGCATCAAAAGCATCCCTAACTCCACCATACTCTCCATACAGGGTGTGGTCTACATCTGGGCCTGGATTGAATTTCTGACTACACCTCAGTCTTTCTCAGTTTACAACAGTGAAAGAAATGCATGCGTGTTCTCCTCTACATCTGGAGGAAATTTGACATATTAGCAATAAACAAGCCTGTAAATCACCAAAGATGTTGAGGAATCAGTATTTAGATGGGATTTTTTTACATTCGTTCCTCCCCATCCCGAACATTTGGTTACATCATGTAAACGTTTAAGAAGTGCAAAACATTTGGATGAAGTCACTGAGACTCTGAGTGGCCAAAGCTGTTAGTAAAGAACACAATGTACAAAGAGGGAAATACAGCGCGCTGTGCTGCTGGCAGAGCTGGGTAAGGCTTTACAGCTTCAACAAGTCATTTCTGGGGGTTATTATCATGATCAACAACATTCAACACAGAATGGGTGGATTTCCAATCATGCATTTATAATAATAGGCCTTTTGTCTTAACCATGTGATCTTAGAGTTGATATACAGACTCACTCTATCAAAAAAAAAAAAAAAAAAAAGAGAAAAGAGACATGCATGCTTCCAATTTCATCCAGAGTTCTCTCTTTACATATTAATTTAGATAAAATTAATGCATTGTATAATTTCAATTTAAAAAATAAACATCACTTCATGAATGGGTAACAATAAACAAGTGTGGAAGCAGAAAACAAAGAAACTTTGAAATGTTAGTAAATGTGATTTTAAACTAGTTTGAGTAAACTCTTACCTTGCGTCTTCACTCCAGTCACGATTAAACTCCCAAGCACGAAAATCCACAAGTATGACATCATTGTTGCTTGAATGAAACTGAGCTGAACAGGGTCTGAAACGCAGGTCACTGTAAGCTGTTTTCAGGTTTAGCGCGTGTAGATTGAGGTGTGCGTATAATTCGCGTTCGCTCGCATGTGCCACTTTCCCGCAAGCTTTTGTTGTACAAACTTTACAGGGTGTGCAGCTCTGAATCCACCGCCCACCCACATGTGGGACTGACTTGTGTAGGATCCAATTGCAGGTCTGTCTCGCTGGTTTCTCACTGAAGTCTCATGCATGGAGGATGCACTAGGAATCCCTCCCACGCTTGACATATTATAACATTGCACGACTCGACAAAGGTTTGCATGCCGTGCATGGCTTTTCCGCTATTGATGCATTTTCGTTTACCTTTAAAATTCGTGTTTAAATTCATAGCAAGGTTGATCTCAATGAACGAGCCCTTTGCACTTTGCTGTGCACACCCACCCAACCCCCCAAATAATATACGTTTCCTAAACGTTTAGAGGGAACTTCCCCAGAACGCAATGAATGGAGCTGGGTTAATACCTAGCGAGCTGCCTACTTAAGCATCGGTTTTGGGCTTCAGCATTGGCTTTCAGCTCGCTAGAAACCCACCTTTGCCTGAAGTGCTGGGCTTTTGAGACACAGCTACATTCATCCGTTTCGGACCTCTGGGGAAGTTCCCTCTTTAACGTTCAGGAAAGCTTTTACTATTGAACTTGAGCCACCCAGCGGGGGAACGCAGCAGCACGCGCTCGAGTTCAGGAGTTGAATATCATATCTGTCTTTAGGCACGTTTTGTCGCTCAAAACGCAAACTATGCTGATTCTTTGTTTGCACGCGGGTAACTTATCAGAAGGGCGCGGTGCGGATGAGGCTTGGTCCGATAACGTTAGTAAACAAACAGTACGAGTTTTCTGAGTAACCACAAAAAAAGTGTGTGTTGGGTTTACTGCAAGCAGTTGCTAGTGCATTTCACAACTAATTACAAAGAAATGGCAAGTAGCCTATGTGAAAATTTGAGGTAGAAAGACTGACCCTTCTGAAAAAAACAATAGAACCCTGCCCAAAACACAATAGAAAATGTAATGGATTTAATGGTTGTAATGGGAATTGTATTGGTTTTAATGGAAACTATAATGGTGTCTACTGGTATGTGATGGATTCTATTGGTGGGATGTTAAATCCTATTGGAAAAGTGCCCAAAACACACTACAAAAAGGAATTTTGTAATGGTTTTACTGGAAAAAAAGCTAATGGTTCATAATGTTTTTTTTTAATGGAAACCATTGGAATTGCTGTGATGGTTTCTATTGGGCTTCTATTGTTTTTTTAGCAGGGTGAAGTAGGCTATTTGTAAAACATATTTCAAGAGTCGTTGTTTTATCACTGTTGTAGGCTTTTTTCACCTGGCGGTAAATACACATTCGCGAACAGAAATTGCATGTTGACAAAAACAGTGCCAATATTTGACACTAGTTTTATTTTTCATAAACATATGAAAGTTAGTCAAGGGTGTGTATTATTTACATCTAAACACAGGCTCGCAAACAGGAATTGTGATCGCTTCATGACAACAGTAGCCTACGCAACTTGAGCGATTTATCGGCTAAAACCAAAACCTTGCCATAGTTTTATATTTCATAAACATATCTCAGTAATTCAAGGGCGTGTATTTTGACCTGGCATTAAATAGAGGCTTGCAAAGAGAAAATGCGATGGAGTAGAGGTAACCATAGCAACAGTAAGTGAGTTAAGCAATTTACAAAATCTTCATCATCGGATAGAACTCTGACAAAACAGTGCCAATATTTGACACTTTATAGTTTGATTTTTCATAAACATATCTCGTCTGAGGCGTTTATTGACCTGGTATTAAACAAATGCTTGCGAAGCATTAGCGATCGTGTAAGCAGGTAACCATAGCAACAGAGTTGAGCGATTTGCGAAAACTTCATCATCGGATGTGGAACTTTGACAAAACAGTTTCAATATTTGATCTTTACAGTGTTTTTAATCATAAACATATCTCTGAAGTTAGTCAGGGCACGTATTTACACCTGGCGTTAAATACAGGCTTGCAAACAGGAATTGCATCTCTTGAGGAGATCACCATGGCAACAGTATGCGACTTGAGCGATTTATCGCTAAAACCAAAACCGTGCCATTATTTGTCGCTTTATAGTGTTATTTATCAAACATGCCTCAAAAAAGTCAGTAAAAGTTAGTCAGGACGTGTAATTTTACCTGTTAAACAAGCGAATTGATATTGCTGAGGTAACCATAGCAACAGAACACGACTTTATAAAAGTGTCATAATCGGATGGAAAGTTAACCAAACAGTGCCGATATTTTACATTTATAGATCAGAAAATATTTACATCATAAACATATCTCAAAAAGTCAGTGTTTTGTTAAAGAAAAAAGTCTAACGTTGATGTTGGCTAACTGGATTCTCTGAAACTAACTACAAGTTTTAACCCTTGAAAGTATAGCTGTATCAATGGCCACAGTAATAGGCTATCTCAGATTAAAAAAAAAAAAACAATAATCGTATTTATGTCATAAATGAAACAAATGTGAGCATTCATAGCATTCTTCCTTTATTCTTTTGTTTGTTCAATTCCATCATTGATGGTCAATCTCTGGTCTCCCCCCTTAAAACCGCACTTCATTGGACACTTCCATCTGATGAAGTTTAAAAAGCCGAATCAACCTGTTCCACAGCAGATCCAGAGCCGCTGCGTGTGCTCTCCAACCCGAGCATGATCAACACCGGCCGGCTTTCTCCAGATGATCGCTCCTGATGCGGCTTCAGGAGAAGCGCGTGTGAATGATGCTGGGAATGTCCAAGCGCGAGACTCTAGCGTCAAAAGCCAAAGGTCTGGTCTGATGGTGAGGAGCGAGCCGAGCATCCATGCGCCTCAGCGGACTGTTGCGAATTGCTGAAATGCAGTCTTTCATCTCACCAGTGACTAAGGCTATCCTTGTAGCTCTGTTTATTTTTGCCATTTTGCTCATCCTCTATGTGATACTGTGGTATATATGCAGAGACGTGGACTGTGATCACGGCATTTGATTCTGGAGACGGAGAAGTCAGGGTGACCCCGGTAAGTGCGTCCGCGTGCCCTTCATCCACACGTTATCTTTATGAAATCGCCACACAAGAGTGGTCAGAAATCATTATTTGTGAGTTATGCACTCGTTCGTTTTCCATTATTGCGCGCTATTGCACGCGAAGTGATAGATGTGTCACTCCGCAATGACTCCACGGCTCATCAAACCGTCATCGTCTTGTTCATTACGAACGAAACGGCATGCACTTGAACGGTTTTTCACGAAAAAGAACATTTGAATAGATGCTTTAGCTGTTCGTTCAGTTTTGGTTCCATGCACGTTAGTTTGTGGTTATTAAAATGCATCTAAAAAGAATAGAACGTCGGGATGAATTGGTTACCAAAATAATAAACGCGGAGCGTGCACTAACTAAATAGGTGCAAAATTTGAAGGAATAGCCCAAATTTGAATTCAATTGTCGAAAAGTAGCCTACTAGTTAAACAAAAGTCGGATGCCAACAAGATGCACGAATTATGAGAAATTAACAAACTGTTGTCGCATGTTACAAGATGCCTCTGTAAAGAAGATTTTGATACTTAACACTAATTTTCAGCAAATGTTTGGTTTTCAGTAGTCTGTTATCATGCACTTTTGTGTCAAGTGAGCGTTCAGCTGAGGGACTCTGAGACTGACCGCAGCTTTGCAGCAGTTTATTGCAGTCTGTGCTCTTTGAACTTGTTAAAAGCATTTGGGACTTGAGGAGACAGACAGCGTGTCGAGGGTAATGGTTTTCTGCTTCTCTATAGAGATCCTAAACAACACTCTTCTTTAATATTACTCTTGCTGTCTTAATTTAATAGGCTACCTTTAATCTCTCGGTTAATGAACATGAGTCGAGGCGCTAAACTCGAAGTGAACCATGCATATTTCACGCATGCTCGCATTATTGGTTAAAATAGCCATTATGGGTTGTGAAGGAGAACCCAAGGGCAGATGCAAATTGCCACTGCAGTGTTTTTGAGAAGCACTGTTGAGCAGGGTTCATGGCATTTCATACGCTTTAATTATCAGGCACTTATGCATTTACACCAGTCGAATAGACATTTATCTATTCATGCAGATGTCACAGTCTTTTGAGTGAGATGTGCTGATTGGTGTAGCCTATTAATTGAGAACTAAACATGCAAAAGGCTGAATGGGTCTCGGCTGTGATGGTGAATATCATGGTTGTTCCTGGAGTGGGTTGGAACAGGAACAGACAGAGAATTAAATGTCACACTGAAAGACAGAAGGAACGTCCCCAGACAAATCATATCAAACGCTGCTGTTAGTCCACTGCTGCTCGACTGCCTGCCGTCTGTCTGTCACTCAACAGGTTTTGATGGGCATGTTGGGGAATTCACTTGATCACGGTTCCTTCATTCAGTCCCTTACAGAAGCGCATTGATGGCAATGCTTTGTAAAACTATACATGAAAAGCTCTTAAATCTGTATCTGTGCATCAAAGCACAAGTGTCGTAAAGGAAACATTGCTGTAGTTGTGCATCACTAAAATGCACGGAAGCCTATTTCCGAAAGGTAATTGAGACTTTTGATCCCGCAAATGTGTATCTTGCAATTCTGAGTTATTTCTTGCAATTCTCAGTTTATATCTCACAAATCTGAGAAGAAAAGCTACTCAGTTCTGAGAAGAAAAGTTAAATTGTTAGATATAAACCCACGATTGCAAGAAAAAGTCAGATTTGTGTCTCAATTACTTTATTATCTATTCCATGGCAGGAAAAAAAAACAGAATTGCAAGATGTAAATTCAGAATTCGGAGAAAAAAGTCAGAATTACTAAACTCAGAATTGCAAGATTAAAATTCACAATTATTATTATTTTTTTTTTTTAATCATGGTGGAAGCAAGCTTCCACAGAAATGTCATTCTGCTTACACTCTCATCTCAGTTCAGTGGATTCTGAAAGCCTTGGCAATCAGATAGTTTCACATGTTTGAATGATGGATAATATGCAAGTGATTTTAACTGCAATATGTTTTATTATATTTTAAATATATGAATGATATACTTGAGCCTCTAACCCTAAACACTGCACAAATATATACAGTATATATAACATTCAGATATTGTGAATGTAAAGTCACAAATCATAATTTAGTCTAGAAATGAAAAGCATCATAGCAGTAGTCCATGTAACCTGTGCACTACATTTAGCTCCCCTGGTGTCATAAATCTAGCTTTACAGTATGTGAGGAACATGCCTGCTTAAATTTCAGTTGTTGTTTTTTTCTTACACAAAGCTATTGTGACTACATTTATGGTATTATTGTTATGGAGCCTAACAGAAAATATTAATGTTTACTGTCACTCTTAAAAATAAAGGGTCAACCATTTTTGTTCCACAGAGAACTTTTCCATGAACAGTTCTTAAAGTAAGCATTTTTTTCTTACTGTAAAGAACATTTTAATAACTTTTTTTGCACTCTAAAGAACCTTTAGGGATTCAGTGCATGTTAAAGGTTCTTCATGGAAGCATCGATGCCAATAAAAGAAACTTAAGAGTGTATGACACAAAGTTCAAACATTGTCAAAAAAACCCTGTGTGTTTTATGTAAAATGCATACAGGCTTGGAATGACATCAGGGTGAGTAAATGGTGACAGAACTTTTATTTTCCATCTAAAAGCCTTGAGTAATTAATCCTCAAAAACTAGTTAAAAAAGAGTGCAATTGAATAGAAAAACTCAATTTACTCCAAACTGACTTTTAACAATAACTGATAAACCTTTAAAGACAGACGTGTTGTGAGCTCTGAGGTTGTTAATCGATTGTATGCGCTTTTGTTGAACCCATCTGTTTGCATTAATTCAATGTATTTGTAAAATAATTATTTAATAGCAGAATTCGTGGTGAAAAACTACATTACCCATGATGCTGTACAGAAAATTCCACCAATCATAGATGCAGCACAAAGTGTTCCAGAAAAGATTTGTAGCTCCGCCCACTCCCATAAAGCACCAGTGAGCTTGATTGACAGGTGATCTGACCAATCAGAACATGGATATTACATGCCGCTGCTATCCGTCATCTTGCCCGACATGTACAGCCAGTCTCCATAAAAATCCATGTTAAAACGGGGTAAAAATTATCGACTGAACTGAAACTTTTTCAATATAACTAAATATCAAAATGTGCAATAAGCTACAGAATCTATGGCACCATGTGCTTTTTAAAACCATTTTCATAGGTTTCATGTTATATTGTTGGCTCGGAAAATATGTAAATGCACATATATAGCCGCAGCTGTATCCCTTCCAGCCTTAACCACAAATCAGACAGAAGAGTAGATTGGTGGACTTAAACTTGAGAAATGGTGTGTTCCGCGGTTGAAATAAAACACTTTATGATGTTTATTCATGTTCATTTTGTGCTACGTAAATATGAAAAGACGATCGGTTCAAGTGTTTGAACTGAGGCAATACAGTGATCTGCCACGACACATTGAAGAGCCACAAAACGGTATTTATTGTTTAAATTTATTAAAAATGACTCAATTTGAAAGCTGAGGGTCCTGAGACCTTGTTTCACATCAGAAGTAACCTGCTCTGTCTTCTCTGTCGGTGTGTTGTCAGTTGTCTCTTTGCTCTGCGATGTATTTTTCACTGCGTGAGAACATCAGTGCTGCCAAATAATTTTCAGAGAAAGTTGCTAAAGGAAGGTCAATTTGTTGCTAAATGACGTTGTGATGTAATTGCGCGATGATGTAATTGCGCGATGATGTAATTGCGCGATGATGTCATTGCGCGATGATGTAATTGCGCGATGATGTCATTGCGCGATGATGTAATTGCGCGATGATGTCATTGCGCGATGATGTCATTGCGTAATCACGATGCAAAATTTCGCACAACATCAAAATTATATATTTTATGTTAATTTAGATTTGTTTGTAAAATAATATGCATAATATAATATTAAAATAGGAATAACTGTATTTTTAAATACATTGAATTATTGAGCATTATATAATTATTGAATTATAGTTTTTTTATAGCTAGTAAAATACGACACATTCTCAACAGTTATGCTTTAAGCTGTGTATTAGTAGTTAGTTAGTGTGCTACACTCTAAGAAAAGTCTGTGAAAATAGGGCACAATCTACTATGTTAATATGAAATAATTTTCCGTATTGGTTTTTTACCTGCATTTTAAAGTACACATTGTGTTTTCGGGTTACAGGGTGGATAATGTCCTGAAAAGTCTTTTCCATTTTTCTTACAGTGTACTAACTGATCAACAATCACAGGTACAAGCTACTAACAAAGTGTATCATAAATTAACAATTATTCAATTATTATTATTATTATTATTATTAAACTGAACAATTGCAAATAGCAGCTAACTCAATTTGCATGATGTGTGCACTGCGAGGCATCTTTGGTTTCCTCTTTTTGTGTAATTTGGATGGAAAATGTGCCTTTTTATTGTCTGAGTCACTTATCAAAAGTTGCCAAATAAATTAAAAAAATTGCTAAATTTGTTGCTAGGTGCTTTTGGAAGAAAAAGATGCTAGGGTAGTCTGAAAAGTTGCTAAATTTAGCAACAAAATTGCTAAGTTGGCAACACTGGTGAACGTGTGTGTAGTGTGAGAGCAGCATTGTTTGTCGGGGATAGCAACAGTAACTAAGGAGGGCGGGTTTTATGACGGGTCAATTGAGCTTCCCTATTGTCTCAAAATACTTATAGTTTCTGTAGATTAAAACCAATGACTTTAAATTAATAGTTTTATATTTCTCCATCATTTTTAATTTGGTTAATGTCATTCGCAACGCTTTATTGGATTGTAGTTCTTTCCCTAATTAACCCTCTGGTGCTATTCGGTCATTTTTGACCGGAATTATTATTATTATTTTTTTTTTACTTCATCAGAATGGTATGAAGCTTGGTAAAGGTTATGGCACTTGCATTGTTCGCGGTCAAAAACGACGCATTGGAAATGAATGGGAAGTGAATTTCACCTAGTGGAAGCATTTGGTACTGCGGCCAATCAAAATCTTGTCTTTTTGTGATATCAACTTCAAATTTGTAACACAGCTTGTTTAGATTTATGGCTTTGATTTCATGCAGTTTTAGAGTAAAGCATGTTTTGGAAAATGTGTATTTGATAAAAAAAAATCAAATTAAATATATATATATTTGTGCATTTTTCATAATAATAAACTTAAACTTTTATAACTTTTTTAGTTTCACTTTTTTCACTTCAGCAGTAATCCGCCAAATGTTTTCTTTAAATAGAGACCAAATTGAAGATTTATGGCAGTTTAAGTTTAAAATGTCATTTTCAGGTCTGTTCTGTGGTTAACCCATAATAAATGGATGACATAAATATAATTTAGTACAATAACATCCCCTAAAAAATACAAAATATGAATCAATATCAAACTAAAATATTGTACATTTATTTCATTGAAATCAATTTTGAGTCAAAGCGGTTAAGTTCACAGTCTTGCATACGAATTGGTCGTGAGGTAGCGTTGGGAAATCCCTATTTTTTATTTGTATGGCCATCACATAAAAAAAGGTTTAAATCCTTAGTCTGGAGACATGCAAAATAATTAAAGGTTCTCTAGTGAACTGCACCTTCACTTTCATTTGACGCTTCAGTCTCTTTATTTTGCCCTCTCACATGACTTTAATACTCAACTTTCTAAATGGCCTAAATGTCAAAAATAGTACAATAATAACTACATAATTACAATATCTTAATAGGAAAATCCTAATACTGAACATGGGTCATAATCTTCCCTTACAAAAATTGGCTATGATTTTATTATAGTAAAAGTAGAGTAACCATGTTTTTGTTGTTGTTTTTGGCAAATGGATTACCATTTGTGTTTATTTTTACCACAAATTAAACTGTGGTTAGTGTAGCAAAACCATGGTTAATTTGTGGTTACCATGGTTTAACAATAGTCTTTGGATTTAAAGTAAAACATGGTTAATTTTCGTCAGGGTTGTGTTGTCTGCCCTATTATAAAACGATATGAGTATCTGTCTGCTAAATTACTACTGTAACATTACAATTAATAATGATGTCCTTTAGTGCACAGTATTCTGAGTAATGAGTAGGCCTAATGAGTAATGGTAAACAAAGACTAAACTACAATAGCATTTTTACATTTCATACATTTTGTCTGCGGGATGAAAGCTGATTCTCACTGGATTGGCGGCGGCGAGGTTGTGTTTGGTGGGATGGATGGCAGATATAAGGAACTCCTGGAAACGTAATCGAGTGGCAATCATAGAAAGTGGGCCAGGAAGGTTTCTCTCGGGGAATCTGAAGCCGTCCGTGTTTCTCCTGCGAAACCACCAAACGCTCACTTTAGCTGTCAGGCGGATTGCTTGCTGCGTGACACGGAGATATAATAAAGTCAGACATGGATGCGGGGTTATAAATAGATGATATGAGTCAACTGTTATGTAAAGTTAAATTTTTAACTGCATGTTTACGGAAAGGGATGTAATCCAGATTTGAATTGGATTAGAATTGCTCTGTTTGGTTCCATGCGCTTGCATTGCACACATGAGATTTGTCTTTTATTTAGCTACTGTTGAGAGAGAGGGAACGTGTCCAGGGAACAGTTATATTGGGACGATGGAGTAACTCACATTGGGCCGGTTTCAGGGTTTCTGCAGGTTTTAAAAACTCTTAATTCCCTTTTTTACAAATTAAGGCCTAAAAAGTCTTAAATTCATAAAATCATGGCAAATTATTTTCTTTACTTGGTCTTGAAATGTCTTGAAATTACATCTGGAATAAACTTATGAGACATGAATTAATGTCAGATGTAAATGGTTAACCACCTGTAATCATAACTAATGTTAATCCCAGGTTTAATAGTTAACAAATAATAAAACCATCAAAAACATTTACGTTACAGCCCATAAAAAAAAAAAAAATTACATTACTTGAAATACATGTAAATTGAAATAAAATAGAATATAAAATAAATTAATAAATAAACTTTTTTTCAATTATTTGCCATTTCTCATTTTCATATAGTTCAACTTTGATGTACTAAAATAAGTAAAACTGAAATAACAGTGAATAAAACTATAAAGACATTAAAAAATTATAATAATAATAATAATAATGAAATGACAAAACACACAATAAAATGACTAAAACATAAAAAAATCATGATTCAATATATTATAATTCAAAATATTAATAAAAAACTGTAATAGTATCACAATTCGTACACTAAAAGAAAAGCATTGCATCTCACAAAAATGTTATTCTGATATTCTCATCACAATTCAACTCAATTCAGAGTTTAACAGTTAATTGCTAACAAAAACCGAAACCATAAAAAATTAACTTGAAACAAAATTATCATTAACTGAACATTTTACAAATATATAAACCTACTTTTTCAGCTAGTTGCCATTTCTTGTTTTCACTTAGTTTCACTTGATGTGCTAAAATAACTGAAACTACATGAAATAACTGAATAAAAACTATAGATATATTTATTTACGCAATGACAAAAACTGCTAAAACATGAACTAAAATGGATATATATATAATGGATAAATATATCACGAATTAAAAATATTAATAGTATTACATCATAACAATAGCAATTCAGACCTTGCAGAAGTAGGTTTTGATATATGTGAAATAGGTTTGATTTGTAGTCGGTGGAGGAATTGTACTCCCTCATCCATCACATGAGGGTAAGATCTGCTGAACGCTGAAGGGCGGCGCTGTATTTAAGCAGCTGATGAAAGCAGCAGATATTGTAGTTTCTCCTGCTCCAGACTGGCTTAAGCTGACCCGACACTTCCTGTGAATTTCAATCAGCGCTTCCTGTTGTGCCAAAAGAACCCACGTGAACATGCAAAAATGTGTTTCTGAAAGCTTTTTAAATCATTCCAGAAGAACATTCCATTTTATTATTTTTAAAATGTAACAAGAATGTTACATTTAAATGTTGTCTACACATTTAAAACACCCATTCTCTATATTTAAAGAACGTTTTGTTTTGGGATTATGCAAACATTAGAGGAACTTTTTTTTTTATCATAGTTTTTTTATAGGATTAAGAACGATTTCTGGTTATGTGAACGTTGGTGGAACATTCCATTCTATCATTTTGAAAATATAATGAGAACGTGATATTGTTATCACTGATGAATGCATGAATAACATCATATACATGTTCTGAGAACACTGATCTAAGAACATCTCCTCTTAACATTATGAGAATGTATATCAAATATTAATAACATTATTAGAATGTTCCATAAACATTAATTTAAGATTTTTTTGTCTTAAAGAGGTCATCGGATGCCCATTTTCCACAAGTTGATATGATTCTTTAGGGTCTTAATGAAAAGTCTATAACATACTTTGGTTAAAATTTCTCAATGGTAGTGTAAAAAACACCCTTTTTACCCTGTCAAAAACAGGTCTGTTCACAGCGAGCCGTTTCGGTGCATGTTCCTTTAAATGCTAATGAGCTCTGCTGACCCCACCCCTCTCTTCTCTGAGATGGTAAACTTTAGCTGCATTTAGCCATGGAACTTACTAACTAGCACGTTATTAGGAAAGGTGATTCATAAAAATACCTTATACTCACTTCTTCTGGAGGTGAAGCTGGATCACGAATTATTCGCGTAAACATAAATGCATTTAGGCAGATCATGGGACGCATTCCCTTCAAAAACAAAAGTAATCCTCTGTGTCTTCAGCGGCTCAGATGACGGGAGTAAATGACGACTGCTATGTTCATTATTACATCCAACAACAAAACACCTCAATCGCTTACAAGACATTCTTATCTACATCTGCTCCGGTGGTGAAACAATGACAGACTGTTGACAGATCACTCAGGGCGGGGCTAAGGTTAAACACTAGTGTCAATCAACTATCGTGGGAGGGGCCTGTCTGTGTGACATCACACCGCCAAGAATCTGAGAACGGCTTGATCTGAGAAAGGGGTTATTATTTATAGGGATTAAACTAAAAATGAAAAAAAAACACTGGGTGGATTTTTATCATTATAGGGTGGATGTGAACACACACTGCCAACACACATTTATGTTCAAACATCATGTAAAAGTGAATTTTGCATGCCTTTAACATTTACATAACCTGTATAAAACATTTCCTGTTAGCTGGGGAAATGAGCTGAAAACATGCGATCCTGATAGGAGCAAAGAGGCAAATTTATGGCAAAGTCGTTCTGAAACTGATATTTCTGACTCTAAATTCTGATTGGATGAGGTGTGTGTTCAGTGTGTGTAACGCTTTAACACTGGCTGCTAATGAACGGCGCGGCGTGGAAGTGTTGCTGCTCTCTCAGCTAACTTGTCAGCACACATCTTGCTCGTCCTGACACTGAGGATAAACACAGTCATCCCGTGTTTCTGAGACGGCAGGCCTTTGTCGTGGAACAGCTGGCACTGGAGATGCGCAGGAAAAACATCAGAGTAGATTAATACAGCGTTTTACATCCACGGCAGCAGAAGATACAGGCGTTCCAGAACCTTTAACAGAAGTGAAAGCCAAATGGAACCGACCCAGTTATCAGCCACTGCTAATAATCTTGAAATGGTCAAATATTATTTGATTAATCAGCCTGATCTGTCGATCACAAGCATCAGGTCTAGATGTCATTGGCTGGAATGTTCTCAGAATGTTCTGGTGAGGTTCTCTCAAAGTTATGAACAAACATTCTTCCTGTTACATTAATAAAATGTTCATTCAAAGTTATCTAATCTTTAATAACATTCTAAAACGTTAGCACAAAAACATTTATACATCATTCATGGAACTTTTCTTCGAACCTAGGGTTTAGGGAACATTCAAAATTAAAATAATACTTTAATATACAGTAATTAGTGCTGGGCAATGATTAATCACGATTAATCGCATCCAAAATAAAAGTGTTTGTTTATATAATATATGTGTGTGTACTGTGTATATTTATTATGTATATATAAAGACATGCACCTATAGTATATATTTTGAAAATATTTGCATGTGTTTACATGTTTATATATAGATTCATATAATTTATATTATATATAAATATATTTAATATATATTTAATATGTCTTAAATATATACATGCATGTGAGTGTATTCATATATACATAATAATATACACAGTACACACACATATATTATGGACACAAAAACTTTTATTTTGGATGCGATTAATCGTGATTAATCTTTGGCCAGAACTAAATATAATAAATGAAATAAAAAAATGGAAAGTTTCTCTTAATGTTGTCTTTAACTTTCACATAACCAAGAAAAAAAAAAATTAACTTAAAAAAAAAATAAAAATAAAAAATGAAGTTCTGAGAACATTCAGAAATAACGTTTTGTTGACATTCCTATTAGTTATAAGTTAAAACATTATTTCTGAAAGTTCTCTGAACATTCAAAATGTCTGTTTAAGAAACATTTCTCTTGGTTATATGAACGTTAAAGTGATAGTTCACCCAAAAATGACAATTCTGTCATCATTTACTTACCCTCAGGTTGCTGGTAGCCATTGACTTTCATATAGAAAAAAACACTATAGAAGTCAATGGCTACCAGCAACTGTTTGGTTACCAACATTCTTCAAAACAGTTTCTTTTGTGTTCAGCAAAAGAAAGAAATTTATAGAATAAAGAATAAATGATGATGAAATTTCATTTTTTGGGGAACTGTCCCTTTAAGGGAACGTTCCATTTGATAATTTTGCAAACGTTATAAGAACGTTACTTTTGAATGTTCTCTGAATGTTCTTAAACAAGTAGTAACATTTCGAAAATGTTTAACGAACGTCCAACTAAAACATATTCCATGAAAAAAGGTTTATTTTATTTATTTAATTTTTTTGGTCAACTCGAACATGAATGAAAATGCTGTAGGCTCCAAAATCTATGCTCAGTTTGTGCGAGAAATATAATCTAGACATTAATATCCCATACGAAAATGAACCATGGTTTTACTAAATAAATTCTATGGTATTTGTAGTAAAGCTGCCGTTATAGAAATGGTGATCTGCAAAAATACATGGTTACCACACTTTTACTATAGTAAAACCAACTTTAATTTTCATAAGGGATATCATAGTTTATTATCATATTTATGTTTATATATACTGTAGCATAGTTTTTATGCACGCCTTGTACAACATTTAAAACAAAAAATGGCCTATAAGGAGATATTTCATATTTCAACTAATATTTTACTCTGAATACCGGCAGATTTTAGTCTGACTATAGCCTGTTTAGAAAAATCCAACTAAAAATATGTAGCTTTTTATATATAGCCGAGCAACATTCTATCTCATGAAGTTAAGAATAAAAGGCTACTGTCAGGAATTATATTAGTGGCTCTTCAAAATGCAAACATTCGTCATCTGAGTCACTCCAAGAAGAGTCTTACTAGAGAAAGTGTTTTTTTTAAAAACTACAGTCTTACATTACCTTAAATGCAATCTGTGAGCCTTTTCAATCTGGCTTTAAGTCTGGTCATAGTACTAAAACAGTGTTGGTTAAGCTGCTAAATGACATGTGTTTATCAACAGACAACGGTGAAAGTGTTATTTTAATTCTGCTTGATCTCAGAGCAGCGTTCGACATGGTAGACCACAGGATTTTAATTGAGCACATGGAACATTGGGGAGGCCTAAAAGGCAATGTGCTGAAATGGTTTGAATCTTATCTTACGGATAGATCTTTTTCAGTGAAAGTGGGGAATTGTGATTCTTCACGATTACATCTTCCCTGGGGAATTCCACAGGGGTCGATTCTGGCACCGTTGCTGTTTTCCTTCTATATGCTACCTTTGGGGGCTATTTTTCGAAAATACAAAGTATCATTCCACTGCTATGCTGATGATACTCACATTTACTTACCCATGAGAGGAGGGCTGCAAATTCTGTCTCGATTATGGCAAAAATCATAATCACGATTATTTTGGTCAATATTGTAATCACGATTATTTTACACGATTATGAGTGGGCCATATGACCAAAACTTTATATGAGTGATCTATTTAAAGATAGTGATATATATATATATATATATATATATATATATATATATATATATATATATATTTTCTGTAAATAAGGTGCGAAATTTCACAATTCTCAATACCACAGCAGAGCACTAGGGTAACTAATATTAGTAACAAACAAATAAACAAAAAAGTCAAAATTCTTTAAAATAATGAAACTGTTAGTAATAAAAAGGACAAAGGACAAATACAATAGAATAAAAATAAACAAATGAAACAAACTGTGCTTAAAGGTTTTTCTAATGCAAGTCTCAAGCAGTTATCAGCCTACTACAGAAATTGAATAATCAAATGTAAAATAAAACGGCACTGTAAGATTTAAACTTTCTTTATTTCTTAGCTACAAAGTCCCTCACTCAAGAGCAGTGTGTGATTTTGAATTTGTCTTTTGTTGTTGTTTGATTAATATTAAGGACACAGTCGCAGCAGGAATATTAGCGCGCTGTCACTTTAAGAGCCGCATGGATCCAATTTACCGTTACACATGTATTTTCATTCTCAACTCCTTACATTCATTTATTACATAACCGACGAAGGTTTATGTGAATAATCACTAAGCACCGCATTTTGACACATTTTTCCATGTATTTGACCGTTTAGGCGTTTCCATGTACCGTTTCCATGTATTTGACCGTTGACTTTACATGTGTGTCTTCTGTTCGTCTCTGAGCACACTTGATTTTACTGATTTACACATGAAATTGGGCTTTTATGGAGGCATGAAAGCACACCGCTAGAAAGGGGGCGGAATGGGGCGCAATAATCATTTTATCTCGATTATTGTATTTTCATAATCGTTGGAGGGCGAAATCGAAACTGTTTTTCGATTAATTGCACAGCTCTAAGTGAGAGAGTCAAACCCAGATTCTATGAAGGTGTTAGCAGCATGTTTACAGTATGTAAAGGCCTGGATGGCTGCAAATTTCTTGAAGCTTAATGAAAATAAAACTAAGGTTTTTGTTATCAGCCCTAAGAATCAAGAAGTCTGACTGAGTCTTGACTGGCTTTATTAAAGCCAATGTGCAAGACTTGGGCTTCATTTTGGATAGTGAATTAAAGATGGATAGGCAAATAAACACAGTTGTGAGATCTTGTTTCTTTCATTTATGTCTATTAGCGAAGATGAAACCGTTTCTATCCTTCACTAATTTGGTGAAGGCAATTACGGCTCCCTTTCCTTTGGAGTTGGTTCTGGTGCACTGGGGCGCTTACAGAAAATCCAGAACGCAGCAGCGAGAATGATAAAGTCGGCACAAAACATGACTCGTTAAGGCCCTTCATAATCTAGCCCCTAGGTATTTGTCAAGTATGGTGTCCGTTTATACTCCTACGAGATCTCTGAGGTCCGAAAATCACGCAAAAATGAGTTGAGAAAGCCATTTTATTGAATTCTAGTAAAGCGAAAGAATTGCAATGCTTGGGTAAAGCACTATAGAGTAAGATCCGGTGAATACGGTTTACAGGTTTCATAGAAAGAGAATGATGTGCGCCAAATGAGTCGCTGTAAAAACCCAATACTTCAATAGTTTCGGACGAAATAGCTCGACATGAGAACATGAAATAAAACATCATCATGTATTAAAGAAGAGTGGCTTGATTAAGTGCTGGAAATAGCAGATGATGGGCAGAAAACCTTTCTTTCTTTCAGAAAACCCTGATTCAAACCTTAATTATCAGACTGGCTGTTTGTTCATTAAAATGCACTGTTGACTTTCCTAAGAGGAACGTGCTTAACATAAAGATATGTGTTTAGTCTTAGATTATAATGGTGTTTTTGCATTTTGTAGTGTTTGAAATTTGCTTTTATATCATTAACGCTTTAGCTGCGCTTAACCTATTTTGGCATCCCAGTCAAAAATGACAGAAAATTTTTGTAAATGCTGTATTATCACCAAATATTGCATTCAATCTTTTTATCAACTTGTTTTTGTTCAATTAGCACAGGATTTGTGTTTCTTTTTGGAGCTGATTGATCGTCGGCATCACTGATCTGACTTCATGCGCCTCGTGAAAAAGCATTATTTATGGATAATTTTGGCTCAAAAACAGAGTTGCATGAACTCAGAGAATGAAATCCTGTCGCAACATGAGGGTTAAGCCATATTTTGCTCAAAAAAAAAAAAAAAAATGAAATGTACCGTTATATGTCTGAAAAGGTTTATACAGTACAAACTGATCTTGTTTTAGATGCTGCATATCTCATAAATGACTCTGCTCATTTATTTCGTTTTTTATTTCACAGTTTTGCGCAAACATAACGGCAGGGTTGTGACGCCAGAGCACTGTGAGACGGTCAGACAGCTGAAGGATCTGGGAGTTCATGTCATAATCGGTAAAGTCCAGTCATACATCAGTTATCGTAATGCAATCCACAGGCATTGAGCTTTGAGCCTCCGGTCTGCAGAAATGACAAAAGTCAGTTTGCATCGTGTCATTATGCCTCAGAAAATGTTATTATGATGTTACAATAAGATTGTGGGCCTTTCAGACGTCTGAGTGTGACATTTGAGTCTGGCTTTGATTTATGCATGTAATATATGATGGTACGAACACTAAACTGAGCATTTATCATTGAATATTCAGAAACATAAGTATTTTTGTGACATAACACAAAAACAGGTTTGTTATAGTTTTCTAAAACTATAAAAAAAAATGTGTTACTTAAAGTAAAATAAACTTTAACTGAAAAAAGTGAATATTTAAAAAATAAATTTTAAAATAAAATAAGCTTAACTTTTTTTATTATTATATTAATATATTTTATTGATATATTATTTCATTAAACTTTAAAATCAAGTAAACTTATTTGATTTCAGCTAGTTGCCAAAACAACAATTCTCATTTTTATTTAGTTTAATTATGTACTAAAATAACTAAAACTAAAACTGAAATAAAAATTTGTGAAAATTATATGTACATTTTTTTTAAAAAAAAGTCATAAAAACAACAATATTATGCAACAAATTACTAAAACTTTAGCTAAAATTAAAATATTAAAATATTAAAAAAAATTCAAAATTAATAATTAATAAAAAATAAAATAGTTTGGTTTTTGGGTTTTTCAGTGACAGGTACCGATATCTACCAATAATGCATAAATAATACTTATTTTGACAGTATTTAATATGAAACTTTTTCTTGCAAAATTTTATAAACAGACTGTGGGAAATTTTGCATATATATATATATATATATATATATATATAATATATATATATCTTATTTGTAATGTAATGTATTTTATTTGAGCATATTCAAGATATTATTGTGGAATTTCAATGAATATAATGTATATTTAACTTTTAAAAGAAGTGACTGGGGGAATTTTGGATGCATATACAGTATATTTAATGAATGCACATAAAGATACATGCATACAATTTAACTGCATATAAATTTACATACTATATAGAAAATACATAACAGCATACTATGCTTACTATACCTGCAGTGTATACTGTCTATACAGAATGTGGGATATTTTTTGTCTAATTTACCAGTCAAGTGAGCTTAAAATCTCTAAATGTTTAATTTATGTAATATATGGAGGCACAAGAAGCACTAAACTGACCGTTTATCATTGGATATCCAGAAAAATAAGTGTATTTGTGACAAAGCACCCTTTTCTAGTTATAGGGTGTGTGGATAACATTGCCTTTTGATGTTTTAGAACGAATATGAATCTATGGTTATGAATGTTCTATCAAAATGCAGCTGTAATCTATCACAGATGTCATGCCTGCTGATTGTTATCTGTTATAATGTTTATTTATACAAAATTGAGAGGAAGAGATCCGATGATGGTCTGCCAGCTGGAGAGACTTTTCTCAGCGGCGCTTCCAGAGCCTTTAATAAAACACAGGGAGATTTTACACATGACTGCTCAAAAATCAGAATTGAAGAATTCATAGAAATTCAACATAGTCATGCAGTCATTGCATTATTCCACATTATGCAACAAAAAACATTAATTTTGACTCTGATATGTAGATTTTGGTCTTGAAGCAGTTTTACGAGCTCTTAAAATCAAAGTGCAGTGCTTTGGGTGCCGTGTCTGCTTGCGCTCCCTCGGCTTCAGAACTGTTAATAGGAGCAGATAATTAGGTTATACTTTTAATTCCCAGAAGCCAGAAATATTACCTGGCAAATTACTGCCTTTGGGCTGCGTTCTTAATTACCAACTACTCTTATTGAGACTCTTTCTGTGTTGTAGTCACGATATCGATATGTGGAAGATTATAAAACAGACAGTTATGAAATTCTGAATATATGAGCTGTGTTGATGCGGCTGTGAAATGCAGATAAGCACATAACTGTGATTTAACATGCAATTGATTTATTTACAGCTTTTCTATGTTGTATGACACGTTCAACATGCAGAGGTTTCAATTTGTGGTCGACAGAAACAGAGTTATTATAGGTTACTAAAACTAGTGTAATATATAAATATAAATATATAATAAAAAATGTTGCTACTTAAAATAAAATAAACGGTGAACATATAAAAATCAGTTTATTTATTTTATTTAATTTGTATTATTTTATTTATTTATTTATTTTATTAAAACTGGAATAAAAATGAATGAAAACAGATTTTTAAAAAATATATAAATAAAAGCTACATGATATCAAATAAACCAGGACTTTTTTTTTTTGGCTGTTGTATCTACCAATAATGCATAAATTATACTTATTTACTGTGAATCTTTTAAAATATTTACTACAAAATTTTATAAATAAACAATATAAATAACAGATAAATAAATACAAATAATAAATATAAATAGCAGATATATGCAGTGTTATTTTAGCATAATTGAGATATTATTATAGTTTATTAATATTTTAGATCAGTTTTTAATTTTAGATTTTCAGTTTCACTTTAATTTTAGTTAATTTTTGTTTTTTTTTGTAGTTTTGTTAAATATGTTTGATTATGTTTTGTTGACGTCTCAACTGAGAGCAGCACAGATTGATTGTTTGGATTTAAGAATCAATATCAGTTCGTCCAAATAAGAATCGATTCAAAATGAGAAATGAGTATTTCTAACCCAACCCTGCTGTATTCTGCTGTAAATCTTACTTTAATGTGTTCTGTTCCATACTGTCACAGTAAAAGAAGTTTTGGCTGTTTTTGTGCATTTTGAGCAAATCAAGTAGAGCTCAATGATGTCCGTGATGCAGAAAACACAGACGGAATCCAGTCATAAAAACTGAATTTATAGTTTAATGTGACGGAGTTTGTCAAAGTTTGGATGCATTAATCAAAAGCAGGTCACTTAAATCAAATGGTGATCTGGACTAGTATCTGATGTAAATCTGAATCCTGCATGTGTCTCTGTGTGAATGGAGCAGGGTTTTGTTTACTACATACACAGAGCGCGTGATTTCAGCGTCTGACGTCTCAATGAAGACATAAATACATCAACAATATCTCCAAAACTGATCAAAACCAGCATTTTACCATTTCATTTGAGTAAAACTAGTCATATCATATACACACAGAACTTTACTCGGCAACCCGTCAAAATAAAAGTCCTGTTTAACTTGAAGACATTGTGTCAGAAATAGCTATATTACTATTATTTAGTAGAATGTACGTATTATTACTACTACTGTTGAAAAATAATACAACTTATTTTTTTAAGAAATAATCACAATTTTTTTTATTTTAATAGTAAATCCCCTTTATTTGCCAAAAATTTAAATTTTTAATTTTTATTAATTAAAATATAAATTAAATCAAGGTTTTATGCCTTCATCTGATAACCAGTAAACAACACAGAATTTCTGAGGGGGGGGGGGCATTTCATAAGCTACTGTAAGAATAAATAAAGATTGTTTGTATGCATTCAAATAATCAGACGTGCTAAAACACAGAATTTGGTAACAATAAAACATAAGGTGAGAAAAAAATTTAACATTTCATACATTTCATGTCATTTTTGTTACACTTTTAATAAATTAATGTTAAATTGTATAAGTTTCATAATTGTAATTAATTAGACATGCTTTTTCATTAATACAATTTAATTTGACCGTTAAAAAGGAGTCCAGAAAAATTAAAACGATTTCATAGAGCCCTAATCAAGCATCAGAAACACGTTCTTGTCGTTTGTGTGAAACAGAGCAGGTTTGTGTGAAATCTCAGTTGTGCTTGAAAGCGTATTGGTGGTGTTTTGATGTTGCCCAGCAATGCTTTTGTGTGGAGAAGCCTTAAAAGAGTCTTTCGAGGCTTTAGTCAGTTATAAATCCATCAGGAAAACACAGGTGGCCTCGTGTGATTCCTTCAGCCGTTTGCTGGAGAGAGACGAGCTGCGGGATACGAAATGAGGGAAAATTAAAAAAATAAAACCAATGGACTTTACTTAACCCTCTAAAGCACAAGACCTCTAAATAATCCAATCTTTGCTGTTAAACCTGTCGCACACAATCTACTGCACACCTGTCTGATTGATACTGATTGAGTGTTTGCAAGTAAAAGGCCTTTCGGATTAAAAAGGCCAGAAAGTTGGAAAGTAGTTTAAAAAGCATAAATATAAATAGATCCCAGTGTGGTTGCATATGCATATAAATATGCAAATATCTGTATCTATATGCATATGCATATTACATTATACTATACAGTGCATGCATTGTAAGCATAGTGTGTTATGTATTTTCAATTTCCATTTTATGTCAATTTATATGCATATGCTTGAAATTGTATGCATATGTCTATATGCATATACATATTTTATGTATTTAAATTTATTATGCATATAAATGTACATACTATATAGAAATTACATACTATATGCTGCAAGAATATTAAGCGTAGTGTGTTATTTAATATTTTCTACATATACATATGCATGGAAATTTAGATAATACATCAAATATACATACTATACACTGCAGGAATATTAAGCATGCAATGTTATTATGTAGTTTCTATAGTGTTGTCAAACGATTAATCGCATACAAAATAAAAGTTTTTGCATAATATATGTGTGTGTTCTGTGTATATTTATTATATATATATATATATATATATATATATATATATATACACACACATACAGTATATATTTTGAAAATATTTACATGTATTTACATGTCTATATTTATATTCATATAATTTATATTATAAATAAATATATTTAATATATAAACAACATATTTTTCTGAAATATATACATGCATTTGTGTGTGTGTGTGTGTGTGTGTGTGTGTGTGTGTGTATATATATACACATAATAAATATACACAGAACACATACATATAGTATGTAAACAAAAACGTTTATTTTGGATGCGATTAATCACGATTAATCACTTGACAACGCTAGTTTCTATATATTACGTAAATTTGTATACATATATATTTGAATGCATATGTCTGCATTTGCGTATGATGTATTTAAATTTAGATGAATATGCATGCAAATGTGCGTACTATATAGAAAATAAATTCTGTGCACTGCAGGAATAGCATATTTTGTATTTTTTATTAAGTCAATTTATATGCATATTAATTTGTACTGTATATATGTGCATTTAAATTTATATGCATGCATATACATTTGCATACTTTATAGAAAGTTCTATATATTATGTAAATGTATATGCATATAAATTTGTATGCATATAGCAATATGCATATGCATTTAGATCTATATGCATGTAAATGTATAAATACTTTACACTGCATAGTATGTTATTATGTATTTTCTATACACTATATAAATGTATTTGCACATGCCTATGCATATACATTTGTATGCATATGCATTTAAATTTATATGCATTTTAATGCACATACTATATGGAAAGTGTAAGCGTAGTATGTTCTTCTGAACATGAAGTGTTGTTTTTGAAAATGCAGCTTTGTTAGTCATTAATGCTGCTGATGAACCTGTTCAGACAGGATCTTATTCTGTAGAGTTTTGGACCCTCCAGCGATCTTCACACAGAGACTGAACAGGTCTGAGAGTCTGTGAGTGTTTCTGAGAGCCAGTGTCTTTAACTCGCTCACAGCAGACATGACACTAAAAGGCAGGACTGCTCTCGAGCCGCTCGTCCTGTAAGCGTGAGGTCAGGGGAGGCAGTGGGACACTAGGAAGAGCTCATCCATCTGGATGGGATTCCTCAAAGTTTGAGCACTAAATGAGCAGCATGAGTCACTGTGGATGAATGATTCATCTCATCACTTTCTCAGACCGCAGTGCTGTAAATCGCTCTAAACCCGCGCGAGAGGATTGTGTGTCTACAGCTGCCGGCTCTTATCTGCTCCAGATGAAGCTTTGGAGAGAAAGACCTTCAGAATTATCTCAAACCCAATGCATGAGAACACTGTAAAAAATAAAAAGCTGACTTAACTTAAAATTTCAAGGCAACTTGCTGCACAGCTTTTTTGAGTTCACTCAACCCAAGTCACTGAGTAAAGTCACGTCTCTTTTTTGTTCAGCTAACACAGTTTTGTTAGTTATAAAGACTTGTAATGCTTTTCCAATGTGTCTCAAATGATGTTCTGTGAACTTTTTTACTTGTTTACAAATGACAAACATTAATGGATAAGTTAGTCTAATAAATAGACAACATTGTCTTGACTTACAAGACTAAGATATCCAGAAAATTGACATAACTGGTTGAACATACTCTAGTCCTCAAAACTAGACACTAACCTCAAGAACGATGGCAATCAACAGATGAGCCCTTTACATCACCGTACAACAAATAACTAACAATAATGATAAAACAACAACAAAACAGTTTAAATGAAATCAGCAAACAGCAAAACAATAATCCTATGACAGTAACTGCATAATTTATTCATGCATGCTGGGAACTCACAAAGCCTTGACATTTCAGCAATATGAAGTTCTTTGTTCAGACAACTGTGTTTGACTAGTTGGGACGACATTTGGGGTAATTTTGTTGGTCTGACAAGGGTTTTTATGTAGTTTCAAGAAAATAGCATTTTTTAGTATATGAGACTCAAAAGGTTTGGTAAACTGGAAAACGTGGCGTTGCATTTTTTACAGTGAAGAGATTGAAGACTTCGTTCAAGCAGATTTACCACGGTTAAAACACAGTACTTCTGTCTCAGAGTCAAGTGTGAGAAAGTCACTTAAAGTTGACTTGATGACTCGAAACATTGAGCTCTTTGATTGACAAGGTTCTTATGTTCATGGAAAACATGGAAATATATATCAGGAAAGTTACTAATTGTGGTTGTCTGCTGTGTTATTGTAGTATCTTTGAGATACTGTTGTTGTTTTTGTTAATATTTTGAATTAGTTTTTATTTGTATATTTTCCATTTTAAATTTAGTTAATGTTTTAGTAATTTTGTTGTGAGTTTTTGAAATTTTTTAATAGTTCTGTGGGTTTTAATGTCTATATTTTTCTTTTATAAATTTATTTCAGTTTTAGTCTTAATTATTTTAGTACATCAAGTTAAACTAAATGAAAATGGCAAATGTTGCCTTGACAACAAGCTGAAAGAAATAATTTAAATAAATAAGTTTATATATATATAATATAAGTTAATAATTTTTAATTTTATTTTTAGGGTTTCACTCATTTCCATGACTTTTTCAAAAGTAAAAATAAAATCATTTTTGTTACTTTTGTAACTTTAACTGATTTTTTTTTCTATAAATATAAAATATATATTTTATTTTATTTCAGTTAAAGTTTATTTTATTTCAAGTAACAACTTTTTTATTTAATTTATTTTATATTTATTTATTTTTATGGTTTTAGTTTCAATTACTATAATAACCTTGGTTTCCAGGCCTGGAAATCTTAAAAAATCTTTAAAATTCATGGAATAATTTGATCTGAATTTACTATATTTATAATTCAGAGTTATTATATGCTGTAATGTGTGTGGCTGAGATATAGTCTTTGACACTTGTATCTCTGTGCTGCTCATAACAGATCTATCATATCATTATTGGCTTTTAATTGAGTAGTTTGTCATCAGTGTGGTGTTTGAAACAGACCTGTTCTACAATCAGAGACAGGAAATGAGAAAACAGAGGTGACCTTATTTGGACATATGCAAATGAGATGCAAAACAGGTGCTTCCTGTTACTCTCATTGGCTACTGCTTGAACTCACTGACTTCACTGTAACATGATTTACAGCTGTTTGCCTGATTTAAAGTTTCCAGTCAAGAAATCACTGGCTTTTTTAAATTTGCTTGTAAATCTCTCATTACGCTATATTATCACCAAATATTGGATTCAATCTTTTTATCAATTTGTTTTATTTCAATCAGCACAGGTTTAGTGTTTGTTTTTGGAGCTGATTGGTCGTTGGCCTCATTGATATGAACTCATGCACCTCAGTTTCTGAATGAAAAAAAGCATTATTTGTCAATAATTTTGGCAATATTCACTCAAAAGATCAATGGAGGAAAAAAAATTGTTTTACCCTGTGTGAGCGAAGTCAGTTTTTAGTCCAATGTGATGACAATAACTCACATTTACAGAAAAAAGAATCCACAAATGACAACAAAATTACCAAATGATTTCTTGATTATTACAAATTATTTACAATTAATCACTGTAACTCAAAGCAATGATCAATTTGATTGACAAGGTTGTTCATGAAAAAAAAAAAAGTAAAAAAAAGTGGTTTCCAACAAGGTTGTTTTATTTATTTTATTTTTTATTATTTTATTTTATTTTAATAATTAGTTGTGTGCTTTTTGTATTTTTAATTTTTTTAATATGTCTATATATTTTTTATTACTTTTTTATTTCAGTTTTAGTTCTTTTAGTATGTAATTTACAATAAATTTTTAGTGCATAATTTACATTTAATTAAAACTGTAGAAATAATAAGATCTCCAGGTGAACCTGTCGAAATATAGCGTGGTATTTTATCCGTGTGGAACTGACTGGATGTTGAAAGTGTTGTCATGTGCTTGTAATAAATAAGGAATTAAAGCTGACAACCGAAAAAGAAGAGTTATTTTATTCAGATGAAAGATTATGAATCCAAACATGTTTTTCCTGAGGAATAACACACAGTACAGACTCGCAGTAGACTTTGCCTGTTTGCAAAGCTGTACACAGAGACAGAAATCTCTGAAGCGTTCTGAGGAAAGCTTTGATTTCTGTAAACCCAGACATCTCCTCAGTTTTGTGTTTTTGAAGCTCGTTGTCGTCATCGTCCTCTTAAACGAACGCCAGACGCCCTTCAGGTTCAGCCGAACATCTCAGCGACGGCCAGAATAATAATGGAAGTCATTGTGAAGTAAATAAGGAATGCTGTGCCGCTTTAATCTGCTTTTAGCTCGAGCTCAAACTGCTAAAGTCTGTCCTGAACCTGCAGCACGAATGAATAACATACTTATTTATTTCTGCATTAAATAGTACGTATACTGTGCAGTATGTGAGGTTTTTTTGTATACATGAAATATTCAGATGACACTGTAAAAGATAACTTTTTTAAGATGCTTTTTTTTAATGATGACCCTGGCAACTAGCTAAATGTTTTTATTTATTTATTTGTTTATTTATTTATTCCTAGTTAACATCTATTTTATATCAATTTTAGTTTTAGTTTCAGTTTTAGTTACCTATTAGATTGCTACTAGATTTTTTATTTTATTTTTTTAATGACTTTGCATTTATTTGATCAAAAATACAGTAAAAATTGTGATATATTATTACAATTCCAAATAGCTGTTTTCTATGTGAATATGTGTTAAACTGTAATTTATTTCTGTGATCAAAGCTGTATTTTCAGCATCATTACTGCAGTCTTCAGTGTCAAATGATCTTCAGAAATCATAATAATATGCTGATTTGTTTTCAGAGTTTGTTTGAATTCAAAAACTAATATGTAATGATCATTTCACAGACATAATTGTATTCTGTAGAGCTGCCGAAATTGAAGTCGTTTCATAATTGATGAATTTTGCAATATTTAATATAGAATTTTGCCCTGTTATTTTCCTGTTCATTGCTGTGAAGCTGCTTTGAAAGAGCTTTAGAAATAAATGTGACTTTACCAGAGTTGTTATCAAATGTGAGCCTGGAGCACAAAACCAGTCATAAAGGCCAATTTTTTTAAATACATTGTCTGATGAATAAATAATCTTTCCATTGATGTATGGTTTGTTATGATAGGACAATATTTGGACGAGATACAACTATTTGAAAATCTGGAATCTGGATTAACTAAAACTTAAACTAAAACTAAAACAAAAATAATAATAATAAATAAAAAATGGTTACATAAAAAAAAATGTTAACAGAAATAAATAAAAAACTCACTTTATTTCAGCGTAAACCATTTAAATTTCAGCAGAAACATTCTCATTATTTGAAATAAAAACATAAATATAAAAATATAAAAACTTTTTTTTAACTATTTCAGTTAGTTTCCCAGGCAACATTTCTCATTTTAATTTAGTTTAACGATGTACTAAAATAACTAAGCCTAAAACTCAAAAAATAAAAATAAAAATTAATTAATAAAAACTATAATAGACATATAAAAAAGAAAAAACTACTAAAAATGACAAAAACACACAGAACAAATTTCTAAAACTTTAACCAAATTTAAAACGAAAAATAAAAAATAAATAAATGTTATAAAGGTGTATCAGCAAGTAACACTGTAACTCAAATCGATTTACTTCATTCCACGTGTCAAACAAAATTGTGCATATTTTTCAAATTTTTAATGCAAATGTTTTTGCTGTTATGTAAGGTAAAAATGGTAAAAATAAGAAATAATAAAAAAAATAAATTATAAAAAAAAAAAAAAAAATTTACGAAATAACAGCAAAGCATCATGCATTAGAACCCAGAGTTTGTGTTTACACTCTTAAAAATAAAGATGCTTAACAGCTTCTTCACAGCGATGCCACAGAAGAACCATTCAGTCAAAGAAGCATCTCTTCCTTACCTTTTTATAGCCTGAAGAACCTTCTTTCACCACAAAGAAGCTTTTGTGAAACAGAAAGGTTCTTCAGATGTTAGAACCATTTAGACACAAAGCTTCTTCTATGGCATCGTGAAGCACCTTTATTTTTAAGAGTGTAGTAGACTGAGACATGAGCAGTCAGACGCGCAGAGAATGTGTGAGAATATGATGTGTAAATATGAAGTATGAGTATGTGAGGGATTGTGGGGTTTCATCTCCGCTGCGAGCGAATACTTTCTCTGTGATGTTAAAAGCAGGATCTGTCACTGTGAGGATTCTCACACGCTCGATTGCTGGGGGTCAAAAGCTTTAGTCATTAAAGCTCCTCATGAACCTGTTCAGACAGGAACACATTCGACTGAGGATCGCTTTCAGAAGAGCGTAATATAACATACACTATATTGCCAAAAGTATTGGGTCACCCCCTTCTAATGAACAGGTTTGACTACTTTAGTAATTTCTATGAGTACAAATCTTAATGTTAAAGCATATAATGATATTCTAGGAAATTGTGTGCTTCTAATATTATAGCAACAGTTTGGACTCTTTTCTATTCTAACATGACAATGTCTCTGTGTATAAGACAAGGTTCAAAAAGAAAATGATTGATTGAGTCAGTGTGGAAGAACTTGACTGGTCTGCATAAAACCAAGTCCTAATCCCAGTTTAACACCTCTGGTGTGACTGTAAATGCAGACCTTGAGCCAAAAACTCATCACCAAACACCAATGACTTGTACATATGGGTACAGTCATTTTAGACACTTCCAAAACTGTTGCAGCAGAGATGAAATACAATTTTTAAATACATGAATTATGTTCCCAGCGTTGTTGCCACAGATTTGGAAGTGCATTTTTCTGTTCTAAAGAAGGGGGTGCCAATACTTTTGTCTATATAGTGTATGTACAAGTCATTGGTGTTTGGTGATGAGTTTTTGGCTCAAGGTCTGCATTTACAGTCACAATCATCTATAAGCATACAATTCTGCAAATGTGTTGGAGTCCCAGATCCCATAATACAATGCGACCTTTCATTTGCGATGGATGACGTAAAAGTGATTCTGATCACAGCTTTAAATGTACATGTGTGCGAGAGCATGCAGCTAGTTTTACTCTAAAATGTATTTAGAATTTATTTGAAATTATTTCTCCATTTAATTTAAATTATTAATTTAAATAAATGTATTTACTCTATTATTTATTTATATATATGTATAATTTTTTTGGTAAACAACTTTTTATGAAATTTTCTTCTGGGAACAGTAGTAAAAAAAACAAAAAGCAACTGTGCAAATTTAGAACCCACCCCCTGGTAGACTTAAAAAATAAATAAATAAATAAATAAATGCAAATAAAATGAATAAATAAACAAAATAAATAATAATAATAAAAATAAATTAATTAATATTAATAGATAAATAAATAATAAAATAATTTTTACAAAGATTTTAGAAAAGATGACACAACATTAAAAGCTGAATGCCATAAATTTACAGTTTTCACATTAGATCCATGTATACGAGAAGTAGAGAGTTCCATCGAGATAATGTCCAACAAATACACAGTCCAGGGGCCTCATTTATAAAGCGTGCGTACGCTCAGATTTGATCGTAGAGTGTGCGTACGCTTAAATCCACGGCAACATTCATATTTATAAAGACGGTCTTTGACGTGGAAAAGTGCTAAGCGTCACGTCAGGGTCTGAGCAGACGTACACACTTTTTATTGTCGGAGTATTGCAGGTGTTTTTAAATATAAGCTGTTCTTGCAGCTCGCTGTTCTAAACTATGATGATTGGTGATCTTTTATATGTTAATGACATTAATTAGGAGTCGTTGACAAGGCAGAGAGCTCAAGATCATTTGCGATTCATAGATTTCACATCTGAAAGAGACGCGTATGCACGATTTCTGTTCGTATGTTCATTCTATGGATCGCACGTACGCATATCTTAGAAATGATCGTATGTTCTGTGCAACATTTTATAAATGAGGCCCCTGGTTCGTCTGTCTATTGTGTGACAAGGATTCCAACGGTTGACAAGCAATTTTTTTGCTGCTGTGAGAGCAGCTAACAGTAAACATCTTTGTTGGACGGACAAGGTGAAGTCCCAAAAGTCATTTATGAAAAAATGGCGTGGAGTCAAACATATCTCAGTACCCAACAAATATGACAGGTCCTGTGAGAGCTGAGTCCAAAAAGGTAAGAGAGAGGGGCACTCCCAAAAAAAATGCAAAAACATGCCTAAAACTCCTTATGAACAGAGATTACACTGAGATGACAGATTCATATAAAAACGTTTCATTGGAGTCAAGTAAACCCTATGCAGCAATAGATTTTGGGGTGGGCATATAGATTTTGGGGATGGGCCTATATCATTTTGTTAACTTTGTGGTATATTGTTTCGAGTCGTTTGGGACGCGGTGACACACGGCCCTCTCACAATATATCAAAGGTTGAGAAGGGCGTAAGTGACATTTTTGGTGAAATGGAGATATTTATATCAAATGAAAGCTCTTAATGAGCTCTTTCTACTGGCAAAAGTACTGTCATCCACGAGTGTACACATTTTTATTATAAACAATTGAAATCACTAAGCAAAGTCAGATCAAACTATGGTAAATTTTTTGTTTTGGCTCTCCTGTAAAGTTGGTGAAATGTCACTTACGCACTTCTAGTTCTCACCGCTCGATATGTACGCAATCATGCTGCACGTATCAGAAGTTCAGCGCTCCGAGCCCAACTGAACCGTGCTCTGGCCCACCTCTTCCGGCTAAATGAACCGGAGCGATCACACTAGACAAACGAACTGGGCTTTGGGGGTCAAACGCGCTCGGGCATGGTTAAGATTGCCTAGTGTGAGTACACCCTTATTCTCCCGCATCCCGCACACACGAGTCTCTACCCGCCCGCATCCGCACTCGCCCATCAAGCGTTGTCTCGCGCCGCGCTCTGCTGCGTTGTGTCCCGCGATCCTGCAGGTCTCTACATGGAAGGGGCCTGTTAGAATGTTATGAACGAGGCTCTGGACTCTGAGCATAACTTGTCTTTCTATAACAAACTATAAAATATTTTCTATAAAAACGTTAATGTCCTGGCAGTGGCAAATAGCTTTGGTTTTATATTTAATTTGATTACATTAATGTTATAATGGTAACTGCTACTACACAGTAAAAAAAAAAATCTGTAAAATTTACGGTAAAAAACGGCAGCTGTGGTTGCCGGAATTCTACCGTAAAAAATGCGGTAGCAACATTTTTGGTTTTACAGTTTTAACTTCAATTTACAGTTAAATACCATAATTTCATTAACTGATATAACGTTAATATACCAACCTATTGAAGCACTGAAATCTGTTTTGTATCTTTGTAATACACTGATAACCTATAGATGAGAGTCACATGATGAACCAAAGCAGCTTTTAAATAATAACATATATAGAAGAAGCACAGCGTCATTCACACAAACACTAATCACCATCATGATGACACTCATTAAACTGAAATATGCAATAAACATTAATTTAACAGCATTAGATGTAACATACAACCCTAATAAACATAACTGATAAGAAAAAACTAAGAAGAAACATAGTTATTTCAAAGAAAAAACATCCCATTTGAAATGCAACACAGGGAATTCTGGGATTGTACATTCTTTTTCACTGCCAAAAACGGTATTTCACCGTAAAATTGTCTGAAATGTCTATTACAGTTTTTCACCGTATATATTAGGGGAACTTACCGTTAACCATTTAACAGGTTTTTACTGTAGCATTTTCACCGTTTTTTACCGTTAAAATTACGGTCATTTTTTACAGTGTATGTAAAAGTAATACTGCTGTGAAAAAGCAACTTATTTGTTTAAAGTGTTTGCAAACCAAATGTTATTGCACTTTTGTTCATATAGCAGTACTTTTAAATGAAAAAAGTGCACAATACAGTACTTTTGAATTCATTATTGAATTTTGTGCATAACAATGCGATTAATCGCGATTAAAAAAAAATATCGTTGCCCAGCACTAAAAGTTAAACTAAATAGAAAATGAGAAATTATGCCTTGGCAACTAGCTGAAATAAATTTGATAAATGTTATTTCAGTTAATACAATAGTAATATTTCTTATTTTTTATATGTTTATTGAGAAATAATAATAATAATAATACATTGATGGTTTAACATTTGAAAATGAAGATATTAAGAGAAAAAAAACTAATATCGTAGTTGAATATGAATATTTTAAACTAGTTTTTATATTTATGCCTTCTGTTTTGATTTTTTGATTTTAGTTTTAGTACTTTTGTTGTGTTTAAGTAATTTTATATTAATTTTAATGCCTATATAGTTTTTATTATTATTATTATTTTCATTATAGGACATTAAGGTGAACTAAATGAAAATGAAAAATGTTGTCTTGGCAGCTAGCTGAATTAAAACAAGTTTATTTTTTATTTTCATTTTCAGTTTATCTCAAGTAGCAGAAGTTTTTTGTGGTTTTAGTTTTAGTAATAATAACTGCTGTGTGTTCCAGTATTACGACTGAATTTGTTAATCAGGAGTGGAGCTGTGGAGATCTGCTGGAGGATTCTTGAATTAATCCTGAATCAATGCAGGGATGATGATGATGATGATGATGATGATGATGATGATGATGATGATGATGATGATGGTGGTGGTGGTTTTCATGCTCTCATTTGAAGCAGTAACTGTATCTGGACATTTACATTCAGAGCTGATGACGAGAAACGAGAAAGTGTTTTATTTCTGTTTGCTCTGTGCGCTCATTCATTCATTCATTCATTCATTCACTGATTCATCCATTCATTCATTCATTCACTGATTCATCCATTCATTCATTCATTCACTGATTCATCCATTCATTCATTCACCGATTGATTGATTGATTGATTCATTCATTCATTCATTCATTCACTGATTCATCCATTCATTCATTCACTGATTCATCCATTCATTCACTCACTGATTGATTGATTCATTCATTCACTGATTCATCCATTCATTAATTCATTCACTGATTTATTCATTCATTCATTCCCTGATTGATTGATTAATTCATTCACTGATTTACTCATTCATTCATTCACTGATTGATTGATTCATTCATTCATTCACTGATTCATTCATTCATTCATTCATTCACTGATTCATCCATTCATTCATTCACTGATTCATCCATTTAATTAATTCACTGATTCGTTCATTCATTCATTCACTGATTCATCCATTCATTCATTCACTGATTTGTTCATTCATTCATTCACTGATTCATTCATTCATTCACTGATTCAACCATTCATTCATTCACTGATTCGTTCATTCATTCAATCACTGATTCATTCATTGAGTTTGTCCTCATGCACACGTGATGTCAGTGACATGTTTGTGTGGTTTTGTGTTTGTGCAGTGGATTTTCAGTTTCTTAATTTTTTATTTAGTAATTTTATGTGATTAAATAATACAACAATAATAAAAATGATAATTACAATTATTATTATTATTATTATTTTGAAGCCATATTGATAAACATTATCACAAAATGTATATCCAAATTGTGCAGACATATAAAAAAATTAAATTAAATAGTATTTCAATTTTGTAGGTTTTGTTTACAATAAATGATTGTTATTATATTGTTTTTCTTAAACACTTAAGTTCAAGTTCATTTATTTATAAAGCACATTTAAAAACAGCCACAAGACTGACCAAATTGCTGTACATAAAAATCAAACCATAAACACATAAAACAGAAATAATAAAACATTTGAATTTAAAAACCAAAAAGGAATGACAAATAAACATTCTGAAGACAGAGCAATAATCAAGACCATAATACCATGTAATAAGAACATTAGTAGGCCAGATTGAACAAGTGTGTTTTTAAAAGTGACTTGAAAATGGATAGGGAAGGTGCCACTCTAATCTCAATCGGCAGATTGTTCCATAACCGAGGCCCAGCCACAGAAAAATCTCAATCCCCTCTGCGTTTAAATCTGGACTGAGGGACTAAAAGGAGATTCTGATCGCTGGATCTTCTAGTGGGAGGATAAAACTGCAGCAGCTCTGAGAGATAACTAGGGGCTTGGTTATGTAAAGATTTATTCACCAGCAAGAGAACTTTAAAATCTATTCTAAATTGAATAGGCAGCCAATGGAGGGCCCTCAGTATAGGGGTCACATTTGCAACTATTTTGAAGAAATATAGCAGCAGCAGTGTTTTGGACCAAGGCGAGTAATTTGTGACTTTGAAATACCGCAATATAGTGAGTTGCAGTAATCTAAGCGTGAAGTAATAAAAGCGTGGACAGACATCTCTAACGTTGTAACATTTAAAAAGTGTTTGCTTTTAGACAGCAAGCGGAGTTGGTAAAAGCTGGAACCAATTACAGAAGAGACATGTTTATCCAATGTAAATGGATGCCCAGATTTCGCACACGAGAAGATCTTAAGGCCGATAAGCTGCCCAGATCTAGGCTGGTAGCCTGAGAATGATCAGTAGGACTGAAAACAATCACCTCTGTTTTATTTTCATTTAACGTGAATTTTTTTTGAGCTAGCCAGATTTTGACCTCGTCTAAGCACCTTCGTAAAGTACTATGTGCTGAAGGATCATTTCTCATAATAGGTAAATAAATCTGGGTATCGTCAGCGTAAAAATGAAACGACCTTCTTAGAATGCAACTCAGAGGAACCATGTACAGGGAAAAAAGAAAGGGTGCCAATATCGAGCCTTGAGGGATGCCACAGGTGAGATGAGCAACAGGGGAAGAGAAGTTATCTAATTTGACAAAAAAAATTCTGTCAGATAAAAATGACTGAAACCACTTAAGGACCGTACATTTTAGGCCCACGTCTGACTGGTCCACAGTATAAAATGCTGCTGATAAATCTAAAAGAACCAGGACCACAGAATCACCAGAGTCGGTAGCTAAAAGAATGTCGTTTAACAGATTTGATTTGAAACCAGATTGAAAAATTTCAGAAATACAGTTACGATTTAGAAAGAACTGCAGTTGGTCAAACACAATTTTTTCTAAAACCTTTGAGATAAATGGTAAAACAGAAATGGGACGTAAGTTATTCAGAATAGAAGGATCTAGTGAAGGCTTCTTGAGAAGCGGAGTGACAGTAGCCACTTTAAGAGTAGCAGGAACAGAGCCAGTTAAAAGGCACATGTTGAAAAAAAGACACCAAACCTGGCCTGACGTGTGTCAGCAATTAATAAAAAAAAATGTAGGATGTATGATGTCATAAGGACAAAAAGATGGTTTAATATAATCAATGATGTCTTTGAGATGCCGAGAAAAAGGAGGGGGTTCGGTGTGGAGAGAACAGACTTTGGGTCTCAAATTAGAGATTTTGTCAATGAAGTGTCTCAAGAAGCTTTCACATGCATCGGAGGCAACAGGCACTATATTAACAGAAGCATTAACAACAGAATTAATAACTGAAAACAGAACTTTAGGAGTAGAATGTTTTTTTTTATTAATTCAGAAAAATAAGTAGCCTTTGCAGATTTGGCAGCAGACTGATAAGCTGATAAACTGTCTTTAAACAACTGAAATAAAATATATAATTTATCCTTTTTCCATTTGCGCTCGGCCTTTCTACAAGCTTGTCGTAGGAGTCGAGTATCAGAATTGTGCCACAGAACAGCTTTAGATTTGTGCTTATAAGCTTTTTTATTTTACTGTGAAATACAGCAGTAGCAATAGTTATTAATATATAATTTAGCCAAATTGTGCAGCCAACACAGCAAATCTGGATTTTTCTAAATCACATTTTCAACCACAAACACAATTTTTATCTGAAAAATCGCAGTTTATTAAACTTATTCAGCCCTACGTTGAACGCAACGCCTTTGAAAGTCATTATGGATAAAAACATTTGAAAAATGCATAAATGTAAATATAATGTACTGTACAAAACCAATAATGCATAAAATGATTAACATGACAGAATAGGACAATCAAGATTTGTGTGCATGTCTAAACAACAGCAGAAATGTGAATGAATCATGAACATTTACTCCATGTTTCATCTGATTAAACAAGCCTCTATCAATGAATTTGAGTCTGAAAACAGAAGCTTTACTCTCCGTGATTCTCTGGTTCTTATTGTTTGTCCTGCTCTCAGATCAGATCAGACCAGAGGCGTTTTTGGGTCACGGTGCAGTAGTTTGCTGTTATTTTGGTCATTGTCACCTCAGGCAGTCAGGATGACGTCAGTCGATCATTACTAGACCCATTTCTGATTAAAACACTATTTATATCAGTTTAATCCAGATTATATGTGCTCAGAGTGTCTGAAGAGCGTGGCGGTTGATTGATGTTTTTAATTCTGAACACCTCCGTGATCTTCAGATGAGTCGTGTGTTATTCAGAGTGATTGATGATGATAAACGTGTTTAATGAGAATCAGCTGTAATGGGGTCAGTGTGATCATATATGACCCTGGACCACAAAACCAGTCATAAGGGTCAATTTTTTGAAATTGAGATGTATACATCATATGAAAGCTGAATAAATAAGCTTTCCATTGATGTATGGTTTGTTAGGATAGGACAATATTTGGCCGAAATAAAACAATTTGAAAATCTGGAATCTGAGGGTACAAAAAAAAAAATCTAAATATTGAGAAAATCTCCTTTAAAGTTGTCCAAATGAAGTTCTTAGCAATGCATATTACTAATCAAAAATTAAGTTTTGATATAATTACGGTAAGAAATTTACAAAATATCTTCATGGAACATGATCTTTACTTAATATCCTAATGATTTTTGGCATAAAAGAAAAATGTATAATTTTGACCCATACAATGTATTGTTGGCTATTGCTACAAATATACCTGTGTTACTTATGACTGCTTTTGTGCTCCAGAGACACATATGTGCTCTGATTATAATCAGAAGATTATTTTTTATATACATACTCATGAATAATATTAATCATAACAATAATACAAATAATATAAATATTTAATAATAGGAACAATAACAATGTTCTATATACATAAATTGTTTTATATAATTAATTATAAAATTATATAATTATATAATTAATTATACAATTATTTTTTATATAATTAATTATAAAATTATTTTTTATATAATTATAAAACGGGTACTTGGACTAGTAGATGTTGGACTAGTACTGTAGAAGATGGACTAGTATTGTAGATGTGGGACTAAGATTATAGATGTTAGACTAATATATGTTGGACTAGTTGATGGACTAGTACTGTAGAAGTTGGACTAGTACTGTAGATGTTGAACTAATACTGTAGATGTTGGACTAGTATTGTAGATGTTGAACTAGTAGATTTTGGACTAAGACTATAGATGTTAGGCTTGTATATGTTGGGCTAGTTGATGGACTAGTACTGTAGATGTTGGACTAGTAGACATTGGACTAATACTGTAGATGTTGGACTAGTAGATGGTGGACGAGTACTGTAGATGTTGAACTAGTAGATGTTGGACTAATACTGTAGATGTTGGACTATTTGATGGACTAGTTTTGTAGAAGTTGGACTAGTACTGTAGATGTTGGACTAAGACTATAGATGTTAGACTAGTATATGTTGGACTAGTTGATGGACTAGTACTGTAGATGCTGGACTAGTAGATGTTGGACTAATACTGTAGAAGTTGGACTAGTAGATGTTGGACTAAGACTATAGACGCTAGACTAGTACATGTTGGATTAGTTGATGAACTAGTACTGTAGAAGATGGACTAGTATTGTAGATGTTGGACTAAGACTATAGATGTTAGACTAGTAGATGTTAGACTAGTACTGTAGATGTTGAACTAGTAGATGTTGGACTAATACTGTAGAAGGTGGACTAGTAGATGTTGGACTAGTCCTATAAATGTTGAACTAGTATAGATGTTGGACTAGTACTGAAGATGCTGGACAAGTAGATGGTGAACTAGTTTTGTAGAAGTTGGACTAGTAGATGTTGGACTAGTAGATGCTGGACTAGTCCTATAGATGTTGAACTAGTATAGATGTTGGACAAGTACTGTAGACACTGGACAAGTAGATGGTGATCTAGTTTTGTGGAAGTTGGACTAGTACTGTAGATGTTGAACTAGTACTACAGATGTTGAAGTAGTACTATAGATGTTGGACTAGTATGTTGAACTAGTACTATAGATGTTGAACTAGTACTATAGATGTTGAAGTAGTACTATAGATGTTGGATTAGTCCTATCAATGTTTAACTAGTCCTATCGATGTTGAACTAGTACTGTAGATGTTGGACTAGTTGATGGACTAGTGCTGTAGATGTTGGACTAGTACTATAGATGTTAGACTAGTAGATGTTAGACTAGTACTGTAGAAGCTTGACAATTATATGGTAAAATAGTTTTGTAGAAATTGGACTAGTACTGTAGATGTTGAACTAGTACTATAGATGTTGGACTAGTCCTATCGATGTTGAACTAGTACTATAGATGTTGGACTAGTACTGTAGATGTTGAACTAGTACTATACTAGATGTTGGACTAGTACTATAGATGTTGGACTAGTAGATGTTGAACTAGTACTATACTAGATGTTGGACTAGTACTATAGATGTTGGACTAGTAGATGTTGAACTAGTAATCATTCTGTGAACCTGTGCTCTGTGTTTCATGTCAGCTGCTGTTATGCTGGTTCCTGAAGGTCGAACTGAAGACGGATTTGAGACTCATTTTGCCACTAACTATCTAGGCCACTTTCTGCTGACCCGCCTTCTGCTGGACAGCCTGGTGCATTCTGGGAAGGATGGCTCATGCTCGAGGGTCATTAGCGTCTCGTCCTCCGCACACTTCGCCGCTGACGCCCGTCTGCAGGATCTTCTCAGCATGTGAGTGGAAAAACACAGCACACGTCTGCAGTGGAAATCAATGACCCGAAGCCAGACGTAATCTGTAGATCTAGAGCACTGAGATGCTGGAATAAATCACAGATAAGAGCCTTCCGGCCTGGAGCGAGAGGGCTTGGTATGTTCTGTGTCACATGTGATCGTACATCATAAACACTGGAGATATGGCTTCATAAATCCTGTTCATGAATCCTCCTGCAGCACAAACGCCCTTCAGACCTCAAACCCATTAAACACTTACATCCTCAAAAACCATCAGTGTAGCACAAGTGAACTTTACTAAATCAACCCCTCTAATTATTATTATTAATGAATTATCTTCTTCCCCTCCTGAAGATCCTCTTTTATGCTCCTCTTATGCCACAGTTCAATATATCTGAAATATATGTTAATGGAAAAATATAACGATAGATAGATAGATAGATAGATAGATAGATAGATAGATAGAACAATAGAAAGATAGACAGATAGAAAAATATAACGATAGAATGATAGAACGATAGATAGATAGAAAAATATAACGATAGATAGATAGACAGATGATAGATAGAACGATAGATAGATAGAACGATAGAACGATAGATAGATAGACAGATGATAAGATAGATAGATAGATAGATAGATAGATAGATAGATAGATAGATAGATAGATAGATGATAGATAGATAGATAGATAGATAGATAGAGATAGATAGATAGATAGAGAAATATAACGAAAGATAGATAGATAGATAGATAGATAGATAGATAGATAGATAGATAGATAGATAGAACGATATAACGATAGATAGATAGATAGATAGATAGATAGATAGATAGATAGATAGATAGATAGATAGATAGATAGATAGACAGATAGATAGATGGATAGATAGGTAGATAGATAGATGGATAGATAGGTAGATAGATAGATAGATAGATAGATAGATAGATAGATAGATAGATAGATAGAACGATAGAACGATAGATAGATAGATAGATAGATAGAACGATAGAACGATAGATAGATAGATAGATAAATAGATAGATAGATAGATAGATAGATAGATAGATAGATAGATAGATAGATAGATAGAACGATAGAACGATAGATAGATAGATAGATAGATAGAGAGATAGATAGATAGATAGATAGATAGATAGAGAAATATAACGATAGATAGATAGATAGATAGATAGAATGATAGAACGATAGATAGATAGATAGATAGATAGATAGATAGATAGATAGATAGATAGATAGATAGATAGAACGATAGAACGATAGATAGATAGATAGATAGAACGATAGAACGATAGATAGATAGATAGATAGATAGATAGATGATAGACAGACAGACAGACAGACAGACAGACAGACAGATAGATAGATAGATAGATAGATAGATAGATAGATAGATAGATAGATAGATAGATAGATACAGATACAGATACATTTTATGATGATAAATATATTTCAGCACATCTTGATTTTTCACATCACTATAATGAGACTTTAGGGGAATATATGTTTAATTGTCTTGAAAATAAAGGCATGATTCAAAAAGTATAAATGGTTTTTAAAAATAATCTTTATTTCTCTTCAAGAAGACGTACTTTATTTTCTTTGTGTTTGATTGTGAAATGTTCCTGATCATGATTCATCAGTGACTCATCAGTGGAATTATGAGATTATGAATGACTGAAGTTTCTAAATCAATAAACCGTGTATTGATTCCAGCAGCCGCACAAAGAAAAGCTCGTCATGCTCTTGATTTAATTAAAGGGCTGTTTGTGTGTGAAGCCCTCGGGGAGTCGAGCTCCTCAGAACCGCCTTCATGTTCCAGTAACCATGAATCCAGATCATAGAGAAAATCATGTGATGAATTCATTTCTCCAGTCGTTTGTGTGTGCTTCTGCATTAGCAGGGTGTTAAACCAGAGCTGGATGACGCTGATGCGAGGAGACTCTTCTGTTGTCTGATTAATCATTCAGGACTCTTCCTTTAACAAAGCGGCGTTAATCAAACATCTCCAGACGTCACGTCAGAGTCCTGCTCGCTTTACTGGATCCTGCTTAAACAGACTAAAATTCGTTGAAAATGTTATATTAGTAGCATGAGATTTTCCGTATTTCTTAGTGTCTTGTTGCAGTCTATTTTTTAAATGTAGCTAAAATAAATTGTACCTTAAAGGGGTCCTATTATGCTTTTTCACTTTTTGAATGTTAGTCAGTGTGTAGTGTGTATGTTTGGGGCATTAAACGATCTACAAAGTTACAAATCTCAAAGTCCACTCCAAAGGGAGATATTTTGTTTTTAAAAAATCCCTTTTCAAGAACTACAACGAACGGCTCGTTTGGACTACAAAGTTGTTTTCCTGTATTTGTGACATCACAAAGATAAATCCCGCCTACGGAAATTGTAATGGTTATGATGCTTGGTTGAGCACTGCACGCTTCAAAATCAAAACCCGGTGTTGGTGTTTTTATATCACTGTATTTCTGATGGAAACCAACTGTTTTGGATGTCATTTTCATTTCATCTTGCATATAATGTCTGATAAAGCAGCGGAGCTCTGCTTTGTGTACAGCGTTAACCGTAGAAACCTCGCTCTCTCCCGCTCCAACAGCGCCTCCCGCTGGCAGAGAATTAATCTGCCGTCTAAAACACCGTCTAAGCTGTTGGCCAATCACAACACATTTACTCTTTCGGAAGGCGGGGCTTCATCAAACCCGGAACTAATCGAGTGGTTTGTGTCAGGCTGGGGAGAAAGGTATTATAATAATGTAAATTATGTGAAAATAAAGTGATTTTCGAACCACCGAGCATGAGAGCATGTTCTAGTACACCCCCAAAACAACATCAAGACTTTGTAAAAGAGCATAATAGGACCCCTTTAAGAAAATTAGTGTCTTTTTTTTAAGGTAAGTGGTTGCAAATAATTTATTTTAGCTGCATTTAAAAAATAAAAACGTTGAAAGTTAGTCAACTAAATTTGTTTATTTAAATGTAGCTAAAATAAATTGATTGCAACCCATTACCTTAAAAACTGTAGTGAATTCAATTAATCATTTTTTCAGTGTGATTGGTGGATTGATGAAAAATATAGATCAGATTTCACCCTTAAATTATAGGAAATCAAATTTTGCATTTTGATATAATCATTTTTTTGCGACCATCAAGGGTTTTTCTTCCTTATTTTTAATAACATGTTTTCCCATTAAAATTCTCATTACTGTAATGCTTATGGACAGTTTTTATTTTTATTTTATTATTATTAATTAAGTTATCCTCATTCTCAGCAGTCATTCTCAATTTGTTTTAGATTATCATTTTCTGTTAAACTAAATATTAAAATATTTACATAATTTTAAAAATCCCAGTAATTTAGGTAATTTAATAATAATAATAATCTTAAAATTCAATCATAATGCATTGATTGTTTGTATTTAAATCAAATAATAAAAATACTTAATCAACTAAAGTTAACTAAAACTTTGAAAAATTTACTTTAACACAAATAAATAAATAAAAAACATAAAATAAAAAAATTAATTAATTGAAAATGTTATATTAGTAGCATGAGATTTTCTGTATTTCTTAGTGTTTTGTGCATTGAAAAAAAATGATACTCAATTTTTTTAAGGTGGTTGCAAACAATTTTTAGCTGCATTTAAAAACTAAAAACGTTGAAAGTTAGTCAACTAAATTTGTTTATTTAAATGTAGCTAAAATAAATTGATTGCAACCCATTACCTTAAAAAATGTAGTGAATTCAATTAATCATTTTTTCAGTGTGTTTGGTGGATTGATGAAAAATATAGATCAGATTTCACCCTTAAATTATAGGAAATCAAATTTTGCATTTTGATATAATCATTTTTTTGCGACCATCAAGGGTTTTTATTCCTTATTTTTAATAACATGTTTTCCCATTAAAATTCTCATTACTGTAATGCTTATGGACAGTTTTTATTTTTATTGTATTATTATTAATTAAGTTCTACTCATTCTCAGCAGTCATTCTCAATTTGTTTTAGATTATCATTTTCTGTTAAACTAAATATTAAAATATTTACATAATTTTAAAAATCCCAGTAATTTAGGTAATTTAATAATAATAATAATCTTAAAATTCAATCATAATGCATTGATTGTTTTTATTTAAATCAAATAATAAAAATACTTAATCAACTAAAGTTAACTAAAACTTTGAAAAATTAACTTTAACACAAATAAATAAATAAAAAACATAAAATAAAAAAAAAAAATTAATTGAAAATGTTATATTAGTAGCATGAGATTTTCTGTATTTCTTAGTGTTTTGTGCATTGAAAAAAAATGATACTCAATTTTTTTAAGGTGGTTGCAAACAATTTTTAGCTGCATTTAAAAACTAAAAACGTTGAAAGTTAGTCAACTAAATTTGTTTATTTAAATGTAGCTAAAATAAATTGATTGCAACCCATTACCTTAAAAAATGTAGTGAATTCAATTAATCATTTTTTCAGTGTGTTTGGTGGATTGATGAAAAATATAGATCAGATTTCACCCTTAAATTATAGGAAATCAAATTTTGCATTTTGATATAATCATTTTTTGCGACATCAAGGGTTTTTCTTCCTTATTTTTAATGACATGTTTTCCCATTAAAATTCTCATTACTGTAATGCTTATGGACAGTTTACTTTTAATGTTTTTTTTATATTATTATTATTATTTTATTATTATTAATTAAGTTATCATTCTCAATTTGCTTTAGATTATCATTTTCTGTAAAACAGGATCAGTCTCTTTGTCATTTTCACAAACTAAATATTAAAATAATTATATAATTTAGTTAATTTACTTACTAAACATATTTGTATAATAATAATAATATATAAATTCAATCATAATGCAAAGATTGTTTGTATTTAAATCAAATAATAAAAATACTTTGTCAACTAAAGTTAACTAAAACTTTGAAAAATCATGTTATAAATAATAAATTAAATTAAATTAAATAAATAAAATTAACTTTAACACAAATAAATAAAAAACACAAAATAAAAATATTAAAAAACATACTTTTTTCAGCCAAGGAAACATTTCCCATTTTACTTTACTTATTATGTACTAAAATAAGTAAAACTAAAATTAAAAAAATATACGTATTTAAACTAAAAACTAAAAAACAAAATATAACAAAATTACTAAACCTTTAACTAAAATTAAAATGTAAAAATAAAAACTATTACCAAATATTAATAAATACTATAATAGTATCTGATAAATACTAAAATAACTAACGACTCATCACACTGTGAAGTGTTGAGTTCAAAACACTGACAGAAAAATAATGAAAATCACCAGCAACACTGTCTACTGTACATTAGTGATCAGTGCTGGGGGTAATGCATTACAATTAACACCAGTTACTTAATCAGATTACTAGTAAATTAATGCATTACTTTTTAATTTAGAAGGAAATATCTGAGTTACTTTTTTCAAATAAGATTCAGTGTTTCTCAAAATCAATAAAAACAGTCAAATGCAAACTCAAAATATTATACAAACCTGCAATAATTAAATATGTTAAATAAGATAAATATCATTTATGTGTTTAATCCCATTTTATGAACTAATGTCTTTGCTGCTGACCTTCGATGATCCAATTCAATCATACTAATAATCACATTTGTGTATAATTGTAGTTATTGCTGAATAGTGTTGAACTGTATCATATTCTTCATGTGATTAGTTTGATCTGCGTCCTCTACTGTACAGACCTGAATCTACATTAACTTCAGTCTGAGCCGGATTCACTTCACTTTTAGTGTGAAAGAGCATTTTAATTATATTAAAAACAAACAAGCAAGCCCTGCCAAGATTTACAAAGTAACTCAAAAGTAACGTAACGCATTACTTTCCATAAAAAGTAACTAAGTAACGTAATTAGTTACTTTTTTAGGGAGTAACAAAATATTGTAACTAGTGCTGTCAAACAATTAATCGCATCCAAAATAAAAGTTTTTGTTTACATAATATATGTGTGTGTACTGTGTATATTTATTATGTATATATAAACACAAACACATGCATGTGTATATTTAAGAAAAATATGTTAGGTTTATATATTAAATATACTTATATATGATATAATTTATATGAATATAAAATACTGCTGTCAAACGATTAATCGCATCCAAAATAAAAGTTTTTATTTACATAATATACGTGTGTGTACTGTGTATATTTATCATGTATATAAAAAGACACACACATACAGTATATATTTTGAAAATATTTACATATTTATATTCATATAATTTATATTATATATAAATGTATTTTATATATAAACATAACATATTTTTCTTAAATATACACATGCATTTGTGTGTATTTATATATACATAATAAATATACACAGAGCACACATATATATTATGTAAATAAAAACTTTTATTTTGGATGCGATTAATCGCGGCGGCACTAATTGTAATGCATTACTTTTAAAAGTCACTTTCCCCAACACTGTTAGTAGCTGCGTTTCCATCCATCTATTTTTGTGTGCATTTTGGAATATCGCATAAAAAATGCGATGGAAACGCCAAGATGCGCATAAAAAACATATGTGCACATTTGAGTAGGATAATTTTTTTATCCGATAAGACAAAATGCGCATAAACTACGATGGAAACACATTACCGAATAAATTCCTCCATGCGCTTCAAAAAAGTCATGTGACTTTGCGCTATGAGACAGGATAACTTTTCAGGATTGATCTCGTTGCACAGCATCTGAAATATTGTTATGGTTGTTATGAAATGTTTGAGCAAAGTCTGTCATCAAAGTATGTCTGTATAATTGTCTTAAACGACTGTGCATCTGCCTCCGAAAGCAATGACTGCATTTATTGTGTCTCGTCTGCTCTCTCCGAGGCGCAAGTCATTTATGTCAAATATGAAAATTATTATATTCAGTGGCTTCTCCTGTATTCTTAGTGATATTTAGTGCCAGTTATCAGGACGTGATGATGTTGTTCTCTTTGACTCGTTGGACGGAAACGTGCTTTATTCACATATGTTTTATGCGATATTCTAGTTTTGCGCATAAGTTTAATTCGAATCTTTGGCTGGAAACATAGCTAGTGATAAATAACAGCACTATCTTATAGAGTAAGACATGCATCTATTTCTGAGCATTTATAATGATGTGCATGTAAACGCTCATTTATCAGATATGAATGTGTGTAGTGCTGTGCATCACTGAATGAGTGAAATATTGCTGATGTGTTATTACTCTGAAGCATGATCATGTGAAGCGTGTGAAATCTCTTGGTCTCTCGGAGCTGAAGTCATTCTTCTGTGTTTGTCCTTCATCTGTCCTTGCGTCTGGGATTGTGCCGGTCTGTTTAATAAGAGATAATGATTGGTGTGAGTCAGAAGTAGGCCAGCTCACGCTTTATTTTTAACAGCTTCTGGGTGATGAATACTGAATATTGCTTTTATTGTCCATTAAAATCATCCCAAACTCAATCATTTATACAGCGTTTGAGTTCCTTTAAAATCACTTCTGTCTCATTTTCACAAACTAAACATTCAAATTATTAAATAATATCCCCACTAATAATAATCAAACCCACAGGATATTGTAACTTTTGTAATTTTTCATTCATTCATGAAATTAGCAAATGTACCCACTATAATATTATTATTAATAATAATGATGCTAATAATAATTGTTCTTATAATAAATGGCAAAATTATTGTTATTATCGTTGTTGTCATTATTTAATTATTGTTCTTATTATTATATTATAATAAATGCCCTGGGAACCCCTGGTTTATGTGATTAGAGTTACCCTAACCCTAATTTATTATTGTTATACTGTGTTATGATATGATGATGATGATAATAATAATAATAATGATAATAATAAATAAGTATAATAACAATAACAACAACAACATAATAATAATAATAATCATTTCGTTTATATTTAGTTAATTATAGTTGTTATAATAAATTAATAATGATAATTTATTATTATTATTATTATTATTAGTGGTAGTATTAGTATTAGTATATTTCTGGTTCTATATTACTGTATTATAATAAAGGACATATTATTAGTAGTATTAATTATTTTATACTGACTGCTATTATAATATTATAATAAGGTGCTAATTTATTATTATTATTATGGAATAATTTATTATTATTATTATAATTATTATTATAAGGGGATAATTTAGGAGTATACTGACTGCTCTTATAATAATATTATAATAAAGTACTAATTTATTATTATTATTATTATTATTAATTATATTATAACAAAGGGCTACATTATTATTATTATTATTAATATTAATGTTATTATAATTCTAACAGGATAATTTATTATGATTATACTGATTGCTCTTATAATAATAAAGTGGTAATTTTTTATTATTATTATTATTACGATATCATAATAAAGGGCTACATTATTATTATTAGTATTATTATAAAAGTATTATTATACTTAAAATAAAGGGTTTTATTATGTATTATTATTATTATTATTATTATTATATAATTATTTTTTATAAAAATTCTATTATACATGGCTAATGTATTATTATTATTATTATTATTATATAATTATTTTTTATTAAAATTCTATTATATATGGCTAATGTATTATTATTATTATTATTATTATTATATAATTATTTTTTATTAAAATTCTATTATACATGGCTAATGTATTATTATTATTATTATATAATTATTTTTTATTAAAATTCTATTATACATGGCTAATGTATTATTATTATTATTATTATTATATAATTATTTTTTATTAAAATTCTATTATACATGGCTAATGTATTATTATTATTATTATATAATTATTTTTTATTAAAATTCTATTATACATGGCTAATGTATTATTATTATTATTATATAATTATTTTTTATTAAAATTCTATTATACATGGCTAATGTATTATTATTATTATTATATAATTATTTTTTATTAAAATTCTATTATACATGGCTAATGTATTATTATTATTATTATTCTCAGATGTGTTAAACAGTCCTGATTAGCGTCTGTCAGCAGATCTCTCATATATCTGCACATTGAAGGATCCGCTGATAGACACAGATGTGAAACGCTCTCGTGTGTTTCTGTGTGAGCGCTCGGTGAAGAGAAGTGTTTGTGGGAAAAGCCGGTCCTTTAGCACAAGAGTCCTAATGCAGCGTTGTGTTTGATCTCCAGACTCCGGCTGAAGGCTGAGGTTTCTCTGGATGTTACGTGTATGAAGGCTTACGATGAAGATCTTCAGGCTGGACTCTGGAGAAACACCTGCGCTCTGCTGGACCTCCAGGACTCGGAGCTCCTTCACTAACATCAGAATGAACAGACAGTCTCACACCGGAGAACTGTGAGGAGTCCCGTTATTAACACTTCTCCTGAAGGGCTCGGCGCTGTCGGAGGATCACTGTGAACCACTGTTGAGCTTCAAAGCTCCTTTCCAGCCAAATCTCCTTCATTCTCTTCACACAAACCTCTGCTGTGTTTCTCTGGCCTCCTGATCTGTATTAGTAACCAATGACACCTTCTTAAAAGTCAACACGACGGACTCATTCCCTTATATCCATGTACGTTATTTCGAGTAAATAATATGTTTGTCATCGTGTTCCCAGCTAACTGGAAACGTTCCTATAACGTTCTTTAAAGGTTATGTGAATGCTAAGAGAGGCATTCTTACAATAATATTTATGGAACATTTTTAATATACGTTCTTATGATGTTATTAGTACGTTCTCTGTCCGATAACATTCATCAGTAACATCAATGTGACGTTCTCGTCCAAATTATAAAATGGAATGTTGCTCTAATGCAGTGGTTCTCAAACTTTTTAGGTGTTTAACGTCTTCTCTCACGCTAAAGTATTTTAAAAACTTGCACATCATTTGTTTGCAATCTATTGTATATTTTTAAATGCACATGCTTACTAATTGATGCACGTGTTAAAACAGATGATGCAATCCTCCTTCCTTCTAAACTCTTAAGCGTACCTATTTGCCACCTTACTTTATATTATTCCCTCTCTTTTATTCCACAATGGAGCGCGTGTACCATGAGTTTGAGAACCACTGCTCTAATGTTCACCATTACCAAGAAAATAATGTGTATAACTACATCAACTGTGTTTAAATGTTGAGAGAACATTCAAATGTAACATTCTCATGTTTTAGAAATGATAGAATGTAACATTCCTCTCAACATTCCTTTAAACATCAAAAAGGCTGATTTGAGAGAACATTTAAATGTAACATTTTCACAATGTTTTCAAACTGATAAAAGGATTTTTTTCTCTAATGTTTGCAAAAACAAATTCCTTAAAATATGATAAAAATTGGTGTCGTAAAAGTTAAGAGAATGCTTTCTAAAATAATAGAATGGAATGTTCCTCGAACGTTTGCAAAACCAAGAAAAATTCTTAATACATAAATATGTATTTCAACATTTTTATGATTTCAAAATGATAAAATGGAATATTCCAAAACCAAGAAAGAAACATTATTTATAAAAATGGGTGCATTTTCAAAATGATTGAATCTAAGAAACATTCTTAATGCATAAAAAATCTAGATATTTTCACATTTAAAAAACATTAAAAATAATGTGTTCACAACTTAATGTTAATGTTGTCAAAACATTCTTAGAACGTCTTTTGTTAGCTGGGTCTTTCATTATGATTAAAATGATTTTACTGTCTGCACTTGTGCTTTAAAACAACGTGAACTGCAAAAACACACCGTTCTTCAATCAATAGTTACATTTATTAACAATGATAACTAAGTTATCAATTATTCCATCATGTGTTGTTCATAAATGCAATTTTTCACAATGAAATTAACATGCATTTGATTTACAGCAGGATTCATTCACTGTGCATCATTTTATGAAAACATCCATATTTTCATGTTCATAACTCTTGAATTTATTGATGATTCCCTCTCAAACAATCCATGATGTCTGAATAAATGCTTCATTTCTTTCACAAGATTGAAAGCATGATTCAGTATATGACAACTTCATATTTTTATTCAATCACACTCATGTTCAATGGTGCCAAATGCAAAATTATACAAAATTTTGAAGGAATAATTCAAACACAAACCCAAATTAATTCCTCCCGTGTCTCACTGTCAACGTTTTTCTATGAAAATCTAAGAAACTGAAAGAAAGCGGATTAATCTTGGAACTGTGGACTCTGAATATTGATTTTTGAATTTGCCTAAAATAATAACAGCGTTGCATCTTGTGTTGTCTGAATGTTTTGTTTCTGAGCTCTCTTTGATTCAGGTCTGCTGTGTGTTATGAATTACTGTAGGTGTTATTAATATTCTGTACTCTGATGTCAGTGTCATGTGTGTTGTGTTCACACACGTTCATGTCTTCAGGATGAAGTGCGGATCACAGATGATGGTTCATCTTCATGTTTCAGAAGCTGTTAGGATTCAAACAATTTGCACTGTAAAAAATTCAAATTGAGAGATTTGCTAAATGCTTTTATGATCTTGCATATGAAATGCATTTTAGCAAGTAGAGATGCAGGTGACAGTGTGACAGTGCACAGGTAAATCTCACAATAAAAAATAAAAATAAAAATATTTCATCGAAAAAATAAAGAAAAATAAAGCCACTTTTATTTATTTTTTAAATTGAATTTAATTTAATTTTATTTTATTTTATTATACTGTGACATTTTCAAGACACTTTACTGATAGCAAAGCATTTAAATATCATGATAGAACTTGATCTTTAAAAAAAAAAGAGAAACAGTATTTTATGAATATTTTTTATTTATTTATTTTGTATAACATCTGTGTTTTGAGGGAAATGTCACGAAACTAATGTCTCAAAGCAGAAAATAATTTTTTTATGTTCCTTTTTATTTATTTATTTTTTAATTTAATTTAATTTAATTTAATTTTATTTAATTTTATTTTATTTTATTTTATTTTATTTTATTTTATTTTATTTTATTTTATTAAATTTTATTTTATTTTATTTTATTTTATTTTATTTTATTTTATTTTATTTTATTTTATTTTATTTTATTTATTTTATTTTATTTTATTTTATTTTATTTTATTTTATTACACTGTGACATTTTCATGAGACTTTACTGATAGCAAAGCATTTAAATATCATGATAGAACTTATTTTGTATAACATCTGTGTTTTGAAATGTCACAAAACTAATGTCTCAAAGCCGAAAATAATTCTATTATTTTTTTAATGTTCCTTTTTTCATTTGATTTTGAGGTTAAATGTGTCCTTCATATATTTTTAGTGAGATTCACCTGTACATTTTTATTACTTATTAAATGTGATTTCAGGCAGAATGGAAGAAAGAATTTAAAATATACGTGATTGAAACTTGTTGCTTTTATTTTCAGTATTTTCTTACAAACAAACAGCATATAGTATGAAATCTAACTGTTCAGTGTTTAAGCATCAAAATTCTTTTGCATCATTTTATGAATCCATATGTGACTTTCTGGAATATTTTACCAAAGCGAACAAATATGAGATTCAGCACATTTTGTGTATAAGACTTATGCATCATATGAATTATAATGTTGATGATTATGGCATAAAGGAGTTTATGTTGTCACTGTGATTCTGAAGATGTTTTCTTACTGAAGTCATTTAATGTGCTTTAATTTGTTTGTTGTTTATGAAACATGATTACCCATGAGCCTCTTCTCTGAGCCGATTCACATGCAATAACTGGTTAATATACCAACACTTGTTTTTTTCTCTGTGATGAAAAAGTGAAAAAGCCTCAATCATCAAATCTGAATATTCCATATCAACGTTTGCAATAATAATAAAAACATGTTGTGTTTCTTTAAGAAGTCTGTCCTCTGTTAAATGTTCCAAACTTTGCTATTCATAAAAACATACTAATGTTTTTTTAAAAGTTATATAAATGTTAGGACAAAAAGTAATGTTTAGGGAACACTCTTATAAATTTATTAATATTTGATGTACATAACATTGAGAGAAAATGTCTTGGAACAGCATTTGTACTTGAACATTTAATAATTGTTTTTGTAATCTAATCATGACAGAAAACTAGACATTCAATGTTTTTACAACGTTAAAAATAAATGTTCAAATAACAAAATTTTGGGTGAAAAGGTCAGTAGAATATTGTTAGAAACCTTTTTATAACCTTTAAACAACGTTCTAATCATGACAAGAAAACTGGATATTTTAAAGAATATTGAAAATTAACGTATTTTGGGCAAAAATAAAATTAGTAGAACTTTATAAGAAATGTTTTTGTAACCTTTAAGGTTCTAATAATGTCAAGAAAACCGAACATTTTAGTGTTCTTACAATATAAAAATAAACGTTAAAGTAACGTTACATTTTGGGTGAAAAAGTTAGAATTCTGTATGAAACGTTGTAATAATGTTTAATCATGCAAGAAAACTAGACATTTTAATGTTCGTAGAATATTAAAAATAAACGTTTAAATAATGTTATATTTTGGGCAAAAATAAAGTTAGTAGCATGCTGTGCGAAACAATTTAAATAACGTTATAATTATGACAAGAAAACAGAACATTTTAACATTCTTAGAATATTACAAATAAACATTAATGTTAAATTTACACTAACAACACTGCAGGAAACATTTTAACCATTAAATAACATTATAATCATGACAATAAAACTAGACATTTTAATGTTCTTAGAATATTGATAATAAACATTTAAATAACGTTATATTTTGGGCAAACATTAAGTGAATAAAATGCTGTTTTTGTAACCTTTAAGTAACGTTATAATCACAAGAAAACTGAACATTTTAATATTCTTAGAATATTAAAAATAAACGTTATATTTTAAGTAAAATAGTTAGCAGAACGTCGTAAACTAATTTTGTAGCCTCTGATCACAACAAGAAAATTGCACATTTTCATATTCTTAATATTAATAACAAACATTCAAATAACATACAATTTTGATTGAAAACAAAGTTTGTAAAATGTCGTAAGAAGCTTATTTGTAACCTTTAAATAATGTTCCAATCAAGAAGACTAGATATTTTAATATTCTTAGAATTAAACTTTTAAATAATGTTATATTTTGGGCAAAAATAAAATTAGTAGAACTCTGTAAGAAATGTTTTTGTAAACTTTAATGTTCTAATCATGTTAAGAAAACTGAACATTTTAATGTTCATGGAATATTAAAAATAAACGTTCAAATAATGTTATATTTTGAGTAAAAAAAAGGTAGCAGAACGTTGTCAAAAAAAGTGTAACCTTTAAATAATGCTATAATCACAACAAGAAAATTAGACGTTATCACATTATTAATATTAATAACAAACATTCAAATAACATACAATTTTGATTAAAAACAAAGCTGTAAAATGTCATAAAGAAGACAATGTTCCTATGTTATCTAAACCTAAAAGTGTTCACTGTGTTGAACTAAACTCCGCACATAAGCATCTATATTTCGAGTGGTTTGATATTTCAGATCCACAGAAACACACACGTGATGGAAACGCTTTAGCGATGAATAATGAAGCCCTGACTCTATTAATCAGCAGCTCCGGGTCTAATTGCAAACAATAGCCGGCAATTAAATGTCAAGAAAAGCACAATTAAAGGTCATTAGCGTCTGTGTTCCTGTATAAAGACTCCAGATGTGAGCCGATCGCTTGACACGACTCAGTTGTTGCTTATTTCATTTATTCTTTCACACAAGAGGCTGTGTTTAGAAAGAGAGCAGCAGCGTGTCGAGTTATTATTATATCAGACAAGAAGATAATCCTGAGGACCAACTTATGCAAGGAAATAAATAAATAAAATTATAAGGAAATTGTTTAAAATCTGGGCATGATTAGTATTATGGGGGTCAAATTTACTGAATTCAATATAACTCACCAGAAGTCACACTATTAAAAAAAGGTAAACCTTTAATTTTAATATTTCTCACATTACAAAAAATAATACATTTTTTTTTATTTCAATTCCCAGGATTCTCTGACAGCTCTTATTTTTCATCAAAATAATTGTTTCTTCTTTGTTTTATCATATCAGAGATAATTGTCAAATTAGGGTTTATGTTACATCTTTTGTTATTGAATTGCATGTTTTGTATTGTGCGCCTTCTATATATTAGTATTATATAATATAACTCAGAATGAGGAAAAGCTGCTTGTTTTCTCTTTATCACGTGTTTTTAAGGTGGTTATCAGTATATTAGCCATATGTTTTTTTTACTGTAAAATTAAGTTAAAGCTGTACAACTTCAAATTATGCTACTGTATTTTTATGGTAGAGTGAATTATATATATAAGTTTACATCTCACAATTCTGAATTTATATCTTGCAATTTAATTTTTTTGTTGTTCTCATAATCCTGATTTTTTTTCTGCCATGAAAAAAATATATTTTTTTATTTTTTTTATTTTGTCTCACAATTTTTTTACCTTTTCTTGCCATTGCAAGTTTGTATCTGACAATTCTGACTTTTTGTCCTTCACTTCAGAATTTATATGTCACAGTTATGAGTTTACAATCTCCCAATCCTGAGATATAAAGAGAAAAAAGTCAAAATTGTGAGACACAAAATGCCGTGAATACCTTTTCTATTTTTAATTCTATTGTGGAGAAAAAAACAGAATTACGAGATGCAAACTCAAAATTCAGACATATAAACAAAAGACAAAAGTTAGACTTTTAGATCAATTCTGAATTTATATCTTGCAATTTAGATTTTTTTGTTGTTCTCATAATCCAGATTTTTTTTTTTTTGGACAATTTATTTATTTATTTTTTATTCCATGGCAGAAAAAGAATTATGAGAACAACAAAAAAATCTAAATTGCAAGATATAAATTCAGAATTGTGAGATGTAAACTTATATATATATATATATATATATATATAAAATTCACTCTACCATAAAAATACAGTAGCATAATTTGAAGCTTTAACTTAATTTTACAGTAAAAAAACATATGGCTAATATACTGATAACCACCTTAAAAACACGTGATAAAGAGAAAACAAGCAGCTTTTCCTCATTCTGAGTTATATTATATAATACTAATATATAGAAGGCGCACAATACAAAACATGCAATTCAATAACAAAAGATGTAACATAAACCCTAATTTGACAATTATCTCTGATATGATAAAACAAAGAAGAAACAATTATTTTGATGAAAAATAAGAGCTGTCAGAGAATTCTGGGAATTAAAATTGTAATTTTTTATTTATTATTTTTTGTAATGTGAGAAGTATTAAAATTAAAGGTTTACCTTTTTTTAATAGTGTGACTTTTGGTGAGTTATATTGAATTTAGTAAATTTGACCCCCATAATACTCATCATGCCCAGATTTTAAACCTATACACGGGATAAAAACATTTATTGCTATGTGTGCTTTATGGTTTGATTATTTAACTGTTGAGATGAAACCAGCTGGTCAGAAAGAACAGCAAGTCAATGATTACTCTTCAGTGTAATCAATAGACATGAATCTATGTGCAGCTATGTGAAATTATAAAGCAAAATGAGAAGGATATGCTTGAAGAAAGCTGTAAATATTCTGTCATACAGTCGTCAAGAGAGCGTCTCTCACAGCACTGGACATGAAGAACATCAGACGGACACAGAGAGCTGACGGCGTCGTCCTGCGATGATAAACACACACCGAGTGAATCTGTGACGCAGTGAAGCCTGGAGGACACAGGAGTGACATTTACACAGTCGTCGGGTTCAAGAGCGATAGTTCACCACACATTATTAAAGGAGACATATTATGCCCCTTTTTGCAATATGTAATATAAGTCTCCGGTGTCCCCAGAATGTGTCTGTGAAGTTTCAGCTCAAAATACCCCACAGATCATTTATTATATCATTTTGAAAATGCCTATTTTGAGTGGAAGCAGAAACACTCTGATTTTCGTGCCTGTTTCTTTAAATGCAAATGAGCTGCTGCTCTCCCCGCCCCCTTTTCCAGAATAGAGCTGCCCATTAGAGCTGGTACCTGCTAAAAATATCTGTTTTGGTTCTGATTATCATGTTTATCGGCTGAAATCATGCGTTTTAAACCTTGTTTTTTAAACCTGGGTTTTCTGAGCACACATCCGAAGGCTGTCACAGCATGCGAGTACTAAACTAAGTTCTCATTCACACACAAGTTTACATTAAAAACACATGAGTTACAAAGACAGTGGGTTATGTCTGTGAAGGTAAACAGCTGGGAAATAAATCACATGATTATTTTAGATCTTGCTGAAAAAGGCTTACCAGAATAAAGTTACTGGGTTCATCTTTTTCACATTTCCTTGGTTGGGAGATGCACCGGGGACCTGATTATAGCAGTTCAAACCTGGAAAAGTCCGATTTTCATGATACTTTTCCATACGCTGTAGAAGATTTAGAAAATGTGTTGTTGCATTGAAAATTTCGTGCCATTTTGAGTGTTAAAGACTTTCAGTTCACATCATTAATTGAGCCAAATGAACATTTTCAGTGCATCATCATAACATTTTGAGTTTTGGCCTCCACATTTTTTGCAACTATTTCTTTAACGTTTTAACCAGAAGTATGCAAAAACAGCAGATCATGGTGCTTGCAACGGCAAGGTCATGGGTTTGATCCTGTGTGCTTTTGATTATGAGTAAGTTTCTTTGGATAAAAGAGTCTGATAACAAACTGATAACATTTTATTTCAGGCCTTTGCAGCTTCCTAGAGCATGAATATGAATAATATGTCAAATTGACCCAAAACATCATAATCAAAATAGAAATGTTGTATCGATATTCCACAACACTTCGAGTGTCGACACATTGCACGTTTTTCTAAAAAAAAAAAAAAAAAAAAATATTTCTAAATATTCACTAACATTTCAAAGATTGTTTAGAATATTCAGTTTGTGAAAAAGAAAAAGGTTTTAAAAAAATAGTTGTAATAATCATGTTCTCATTTTTTGTAATGTGAGAATTATTAATGTTAAAATTTTACTTTATTTAATTTTTTCCATATGTGAAAAGGTCACAAAAATAAAACACTACTGTGGACTCGTTTCAGTCTAAAAACAAATGATTTGGTTAAAATAAAAATGTAAAAGTAATTAATTAATTAACTCAATTTGCATCAGTCTTTATGAGTTATGACAACTTGATAACCAACAAACTACATTAAGTTAGAAGAACTAAATATGTAGCAGAAAAACTTTTTTTTTTAATGATAACTCAGAATAATCAAGTTATAATCAAGCAATAAGAGTCATTCTCTGTAATAACGAGGAGAATCTCAGCCGACTGGTTTAGTATTCACACGCACTGAATGAATGACGGGTTTCTGGAGGCAGGTTAATTACAGTCGTAATCAAGCATGCGATAAATGCAGCATGATCACCAGCGCATGTCTAATGCAGTTCAGCTGAATGTCACACAATATGATCTGACTGAACGGAAAAAACGTTCTGTCCTTCTCTCTGGGTGGATCTGTGAGTCTTTAACCAGCACCATTCAACTCATGCATGAAGCTCGTTTGCCATCGGCTCTTATTACCTGCAGTGACGACGTTTGGGTTCAAGTACATTGCTAACATTTTAGATTTTGTTCATATTTGTTCTAATCAAAGACAAACATAAATAGAGATGAAAGCCAAAATATTAAGCGTCACAGATATATATTTACTGAGTAATGCACTTTTTTGTACAGGACGGTAAAAATGGCCATTTTCGGACATTCGAAGCCAAATTACAGGAGGGTAAAAATGACTTCAGAAAGATGGCAGCATCATAATGTTATTTGTACACAGAGATTAGTGGCTCTATTAGTCAAATCTGTTGACTTTAGCAATCTTTTTTGCATTATATGCCAATGGTGACAGTTCAAAAATGCGATAAAAGCACTTTTTGTGTGCTTTCCCCCAAAGTTTGCATGCCTGTAACTCAAGAAGTTTTAAGGATACCTTAACATCCTTTTAGATTATGGTTCTTAACAAATATTTGTTTTAGTATCTCCATTTTTAAGGCCCAATATTGTTCAGGCCCAGAGATATGAGGATCTCAATGTGGCTCCATGAGTAAATTGTTCAAAAATGGGAAAAGCACATTTTGAGTTTTGCTCAGTTTGCATGGCTGTAACTCAAGAAGTTTTAAGGATGCCTTAACATCCTTTTAGATTATGGTTCTTAACAAATATTTGTTTTAGTATCTTCATTTTTAAGGCCCAATATTGTTCAGGCCCAGAGATATGAGGATCTCAATGTGGCTCCATGAGTAAATTGTTCAAAAATAGGAAAAAACACTTTTTGTGAGTTTTTTTCCTCCAAGGTTTGTGTGCCTGTGACTCAAGAACTATTAAAGATATCTCAATATCCTTACAGATACTGGTTCTTAAACTTTTCGGTTGGTATCTTACCAATATGGTTCAGTCCCAGAGATATGGGGATCTCAATGAGACCCATGAGAAAAAAATGTTCCAATTTTCAATGGTCGAAAACCAAATGTAGGTTACTTTGCATACAGATGACACCTGTAGTATGAGACCATCATCCTCAGCAGAGACAGAAGAGCAGAATCAAATCAGAACAAATTCTGGATGAAGTGAACTTTGGCTTCTCTGAAAATGAAATATTTCTGCAGGAATGAGTTCTGCTTTATTATGCTGTTTAATTATCACTCAGTATGATCAAGTAGTGCAAAATAATTATAACTTTAGTGGTGAACAGAAACTACAACAAAGTTATGAACAAATGTTCTTCCAGTAAAATTAAAAATAAAAGCTAATTCAAAATATTAATTATAAAAGAAAATTATTCCAGTAACATTAAAAGAATGTTCATTTAACGTTATCTGGTCTTTAATGATGTTCTCAAAATGTAAACTAAAACTAAAATAAAAAAAATTAATCTAAATAGAAATTTAAAAATAAATAAATAAATAAAATGACAAAAACATGTAACAAAATTACAAAAAAATAAATAAAACGAAAACTTAAAATATAAAAATAAAAGCTAATTCAAAATGTTAATAAAACATCCATCAAACATGTTGTTCATGGAAAAATAAAATCTGAAATGTCTAACATTTTTTAAATGTTTGCAAAATGATAAAATGTAAAAAAAAAAAAAAAAAAATGTAAAAAAAAAAAAACGTGATCATTTTGAATGTTCAGAAATAACATTTTCATAACATAAATATACATTCTAAGAACATTTTTGTTAGTTGGGAAGGCAATAAAACAAAGTATAGTGTTAAAAATGTATGGTAACATTTTTAAAATGAACATTAAAAAAAGGTTATCGTGCACGAACGCTAATATAGTTATGATTATAGTCACTGCTTTTGGTGAGAACAGTGTGTTCTTCTGAATATAATAATGAGAAGCAGTTCCTAAACGCTCCAGCACGTGTTTCACAGCTCTATCATCATCTGAAAGCATGTGCAGAAGTATTGAAGTTGCTTCTGATTTAGTCTCTCTGTCTGAGGATTAAATGTGGATCTTCTCAGCGTCAGACCGTCTCTGGAGCTTAACTCACACACAGCCTCTGCCTGCTGATTTATGGATATTAACTCCGTTTCTGACACATACTTTTACTATTTCTGCATACAGTATTTAAAAGTTGTCAAATGTGCAGCAGACATCAGGAGTACTGTATCCCACAATGCATTGTGCTCAACCTGACCAAAGCATCATGGGCTAAACAGAGAATGCTCCCATAATGTGTTTTTAAAGGTTATGTAAACGTTAGGACAATATTCTTGAAATGTTTATGGAACGTTAGTATAACATTATTAATATTTGATGTATGCTCTCGTAATGTTCTCAGAACAACCTTATGATTTTATTTATATGTTCTCAGAACTTTTTCAGTACTGTGTTCAATAACATTCATATGTATTAAAATAATATTTTCTAATTGATAGAATAGAATGTTTCACAGACGTTTGCATAAACAAGAAATGTTATTAATAGAAGCTGGATGCATTGAATGTTTAAAAACATTCAGAAATAACATTTTCATAATGATAAAATGAATCATTCGCATATCAAAAAAGTGTAATAAATATAAAAAAATGGGTGTTTTAAATGTTGAGAGAACATTCAAATGTAACGTTATCATAACTTTTTGAAAATGATAACATGGAATGTTTCTCTAACGCATAACCAAGAAGAAACGCTCTTAATACATTAAAAAACTGGATGTTTTGAATGTTTAAAAAACATTCAGAAATAATGTTTTTAAAATAATGACATGGAACATTCACATAACAAATAAATGTTCTTTGAATATGAAAAATTAGTGTTTTAAAACGTTGAAATGCAATATTATGTTCCTCTAACATTCACATAACCATAGTTTTTACTCCATTAAAAAAGGATGTTTTGAATGTCAAAAATAACATTTTCATTAAGTTTTCAAAATGAATGTTCCTTTAATGTGTGCATTACCAAGAAGAAACGTTATTAACACATTACATGTTTTTTTTTTTTAAGATTTAAAAAATATTCAGAAATAAAGTTTTCAAAACAGTTTCAAAATGATGGAATGGAACATTCACATAACCAAAAACATTCTTTAAATATTAAACAAATTGTGTTTTTAAACATTCAAATGTAACATTCTCAAAACATTTTCATAATGATAAAATGGAATGTTCACATACCAAAAAAAAAAAAAAAAAAGTTAATTAAATATAAAAAAATGAGCGTTTAAAATGTTGAGAGAATTTTCAAATGTAATGTTCTCATAACAAATTTAATATTTTCATTAAGTTTTCAAAACGATCAAATGGAATGATCCTTTAACACGTGCACAACCAAGAAGAAACATTCTTAACACATTTTATTGTTTTTTAAATGTTTTGAAAATTTCAAAAATATTCAGAAATAAAGTTTTCAAAACAGTTTCCAAATGAATGGAACATTCACATGACCAAAAACGTTCTTTAAATATAAAAAATACTGTTTTTAAACATTTAAATGTAACATTCTCAAAATATTTTCATAATGATAAAATGGAATGTTCACATTCAAGAAAAAAAACTTAATTAAATATAAAAAAATGAGCGTTTAAAATATTGAGAGAATTTTAAAATGTAATGTTCTCATAACAAATGTAATATTTTCATTAAGTTTTCAAAATGATAAAATGGAATGTTCCTTTAACGTTGTCAGTCCTCTGTCGTGTGTGTCATGTGTTCCTGCCTCATGTTTCCATATTTGGTTTGTTTCCTGTCCTTGTTTAATGTGATCATCAGTTAATTTTTGTCCAGCCGTGTTTGTCTAATTATCTATGATTATCTTGTGTATTTAAGTCCTGTCTGTTCAGTTTGATTTCGTCTGATCTACTCGTTACTCCCACACAGAGTTCCTGTCTGTGACAGCCTTGCCTTGTCTTGCCTTGTTTGGATTCATTAAAGACTGTTAATATGAGTTTAATCCTCATCTGCGTGTTCCTCGTTCTTCCCCGATGTGTGCACCGTGACAAACGTGTGCACAACCAAGAAGAAATATTCTTATCACATTTCATTTTTTTTAAATGTTTTGAAAATTTCAAAAATATTCAGAAATAAAGTTTTCAAAACAGTTTCAAAATGATATTGAACATAACCAAAAAACATTCTTTAAATATAAAAAATTACTGTTTATAAAACATTGAAATGTAACGTTCTCAAAACGATCAAATGGAATGTTCCTCTAATGTTCTAATGCTTTAATTGTTGAGAACATTCAAATGTAACATTCTCAGAACGTTTCAAAAACATCAAATGGAATGTTCCTTTAATGTGTTCACAACCAAGAAGTAACATTCTTAACATATAAAAAAACATTTTTTTTGAAGATTTAAAAAATGTTCAGAAATAAAGTTTTCAAAACAGGTTCAAAACGAAATTTAACATTCACATAACCAATAGCATTTAAATATAACATATAAAAAATGTGTGTTTTTAAACATTCAAATGTAACGTTCTCAGAACATTTCAAAATGATCAAATGGAATGTTCCTCTAAAATGTAACGCTTGGATTTCCATTTGTGCTGCACAGACGACCGAAAAACACTCTGATGTGTGCAGACTAACGTCTCTGATGAGCGAGTGCTGTACTCTGCAGATGACGGTGGATCTGAGTCTCAGCTGCTTCAGTCAGCGAGTCTGGACCTGTGTCACGATCCACCCGAGGCGTCCACCAGCCACAGCTGAGACACTCCATCAAACATCAGCACAAAACACACATCTGTGGGATCATCAGAAAGAGCCTGGAGCGCAGAGACTCGATCAGCACAACAATCTAAGTGCCATTCAATGATAGTTACTACTGCAGAAAATCATTCAGACACACCTCGGAGTTTAAACTAATACAGTAGTAGAAGAACAATAGTGCTTACATGAAAACAGTTCATTGTTTGAGCTGTAAAGTCATTAAATCATGTTCTTCTGATGTACTGGTTGCTTAATTATGGGACAAATCCACCGATCCAAGCACATTAGTCTCTTCTGACACACAGTAAAACATTTGCTTTACCATGTTGCAAAACGGCAATTTGTGGCACTGGACCACAAAACCAGTCATAAGGGATTTATACATCATCCATTGATGTATGGTTTGTTATGATAGGACAATATTTGAAAATCTGGAATCTGAGGGTGCAAAAAAATCTAAATATTGAGAAAATCACCTTTAAAGTTGTTCAAATGAAGTTCTTAGCAATGCATATTACTAATCAAAAATTAAGTTTTGATATATTTATGGCAGGAAATTTACTAAATATCTTCATGGAACATGATCTTAATATCCTAATGATTTTTGGCATAAAAGAAAAATGTATAATTTTGACCCATACAATGTATTGTTGTCTATTGCTACAAATATACCTGTGTTACTTATGACTGCTTTTGTGCTCCAGGGTCACATATATTAGTACAAGTCACAAAAATCCATGTTTGTAACTTAAACAACAATATTAATACTGTTATTGAACTGAACTGAATCAACATTGATCTGAATAATGACTCTATTGTCTTCTCTATTGTCTGCTGCTTTATAGCTAAAATTAATTTGTTTGATAATTGATGGATTTTGCATCAATTTAAATGCTTGTTTTTTATATAATAAGGTGGATAGAAATAAATGTGACTTGATTTATGCAAAACAAAAAAATATTTAATATAGAATAAAAGCAATTATTTAAAGTATTAAGACATTGAACTATTATCTGTAATAATCAAAGCTGATAATTTTAAGAAATTATAACTATTATAAATTATAAGACATTATTTTCATGACATTACATCACATTTTCCCCAGATTCATTGTAATGTGTCTTGATGTTTTACTTTTTAATTTTTATTACTGTTTTTTAAATAATCAATTATTTTAAAATTTTAATTTTTTTTTTTTTTTTTAAATCAGCATGACCAGCATAAAGGCAGTACAACAAATATTACTGTGATGTGTAGATATTTTATAATATAAATAATTTTGTTATTGTGTCACTTTACAGTAATAAGTATTTGATATTAAATGTGCTTAATTGTTAAGTAATAAATGTCACAATACAAAACATCTTAAACAGCCACCTTTTTCTATGACTTTTAAACATTGTTTTTATTAAAAAAAATATTTTTTAAATTGAAATCAGCATGAATGCAGTACAACAAATACTACTATAATGAATAGATATTTCATCATTTAAATAATATATTGTTATTGTTTAACTTCACTGACTGAACTGAGCCAAATAATAACACTATTGTCTTTTTAGAGATGATTTACAGCAAAATTATGGAAGCCCATTTCAAAAAGTCATGCTTTAGTAAGTTATAATTCTAAGGTAAAATAAAAAATTAAATAATGACATACTGAGTTGAAATTATAAAAAAAGCAAAAAATTCCTTAGTATGTCATAATTTCTACATTGTATCTCATAATTGACTTTTAAATTCCTAAGTTTGGCTTTTATCTCATAACTATGACTCTTTACCTCATAATTTCAACTTTTTATTTCATAATTTTAAGTTTTTATCTCATAACGGTGACTTTCTCATAATTATGATTTTTTTTATCTCATAATTTCTGCTTTTAATCTCACAGCTATGGCTTTATCTCATAATTTTGACTTTATCTCATAATAGTGGCTTTTAATATCATAATTAAGACTTAGTATGTCAATGTCTATAAGTATATATAACTACAACTTTCAACGTAATAATTAAAAAAAATATCTCATAATTTCCACTTTTAATCTCATAGCTATGATTTTATCTCATAATGTTGACTTTATCTCATAATAATGACTTTTAATATCATAATTTAGACTTAGTATGTCAATGTCTATAAGTATATATAATTACAACTCAAAGTAATTATTTTGACTCTTTGTTTCATAATTATGAGTTTTCAAGTCAAAATTCTGACGTACCAAAGCATGATTTTTTTTTCTAATGTGGCACAAATGGGATTCCATACATCTCATAATTAATGAAGTTTGCATCATTAATTCTGATATTTTCCTGTGAAGCTGCTTTGAAACAATCTGTACTGTATAAGTCAGGTCATATTTCTATAGTGCTTAATAAAATACTGTTTACTGTAAAGCTGTATAGAAATATTTGAAATTTGAAATTATTATTATTTTTATTTATTTTTTTGATGTTGAGGTTAAAATACAACCTCAACATGTGAGACTCTTGTATTTCTTTCTAAATCCTGATATGTGTAATATAACTGATAATTCATTCCCAGCAGGCATTGCTGTAAGCAGCAGAGCTCTGATTGTGATCTAATTATTCTGTGGATCTTCTGATGAATGAATGAAGCTCGTCATCTACTGTACCTGTGTTTCTCTGCTCAGAGCCGCTGGAACAGTGAATCATTTATTTACACACCTGCTCTGTTTCCTCCGTTTCACGTGGATCTGGAAGTTCAAGGAAACTCTGAATCATTCATACCAGAGAACTGAAAGTGTGTGACTTCCTCAGAATAAACCCTGAGGACAACCCTGCCGCACCCAGCGCAGATCTGACCTGTTTCTCCAAACCATCTCAGGTGTTTCTCACTGATTCTCTAGAAGAAATACAAACAGACCCAAATGAGTGAATAGCTGTCATAAAATAAGATTCAAATGCTATAAATGTAATGCAAGAGCAGCTCAGATCTATGGCAAGCCGTTTTAGCTTAAAATACTCCCAGCGTTACTCGTCATAATTGCATTTTTACTAGTAACAATTCATTTAGAAAGCTCTTTAATTTAATTACAGAGCTCTGCAATTAAACATATCTTTAATGTGGTTTCTTACTAGTACAAACTGAATTATAGAGCTCTGTAATTGCATTATTACTAGTAAAAATTGATTTAGAGAGCTCTCTAATTATAATTTTTACTAGTAATAATGCCATTACGGAGCTCTATAATAAAATTTTTACTAGTAATAATGCCTTTACGGAGCTCTATAATTACATTTTTACTAGTAATAATGCCATTACGGAACTCTATAATTCAATTTTTACTAGTAATAATGCAATTACAGAGCTCTATAATTCAATTTTTACTAGTAATAATGCCATTACAGAGCTCTATCATTCAATTTTTACTAGTAATAATGCCATTACGGAGCTCTATAATTCAATTTTTACTAGTAATAATGCCATTACAGAGCTCTATAATTAAATTTTTACTAGTAATAATGCCATTACGGAGCTCTATAATTCAATTTTTACTAGTAATAATGCCATTACGGAGCTCTATAATTCAATTTTTACTAGTAATAATGCCATTACGGAGCTCTATAATTCAATTTTTACTAGTAATAATGCCATTACGGAGCTCTATAATTAAATTTTTACTAGTAATAATGCCATTACAGAGCTCTATAATTCAATTTTTACTAGTAATAATGCCATTACGGAACTCTATAATTAAATTTTTACTAGTAATAATGCAATTACAGAGCTCTATAATTCAACTTTTACTAGTAATAATGCCATTACGGAGCTCTATAATTACATTTTTACTAGTAATAATGCCATTACAGAGCTCTATAATTCAATTTTTACAAGTAATAATGCCATTACAGAGCTCTATAATTCAATTTTTACTAGTAATAATGCAATTACAGAGCTCTATAATTCAACTTTTACTAGTAAGAAACCACATTAAAGATATGTTTAATTGCAGAGCTCTGAATTAAAGAGCTCTCTAAATCAGTTTTTACTAGTAACAATTTAATTAAAGAGCTCTCTAATTATAATTGTTACTAGCAAAAAATGCAATTTCGAAGAGTAATGCTGGGAGTATTTTAAGCTAAAATGGCTTGCCATACAGATCATTTGATGTTGATGAGAAATTGAGATCTTTGATTCCTTCTCAAATCTGAGCACACTTTGAGACACTGTTGAGATGTTGAGAACAGGGAACGTTCCCATAACATTCCCTAATTATTTTTAAAGGTTATGTACATGTTAGAACAAAACATTCCTAAAATAATGCTTATGGAACATTCTGATAACATGATTAATATCTGATACATGTTCTCGTAATGTTGAGAGGAAACTGTTTAAATGTAAAAAGGGGAGTTTTATATCTTGAGAGAACATTCAGATATAAAATTACAGAATAGAATGTTCCTCTAACGTTCGCATAACCAAATAATAATAATAAAATAATAATAATTTTTAATAAATGTTTTTGAAAAACTGAATGAAAAAACATTCTGAAATGATATTCTCATTTCAGTTTCAAAATTATTTTAAAATTCTGTAACTTTCACAAATCCAATAATAAATGTTCTTTACATATAAAAAAATGGGTGTTTTAAAATTGAGAAAATATTCAAATGTAACATTCTCATAATGTTTTCAAAATGATAGAATAGAATGTTGCTCTAACTTTCGCAAAACCAAGAAGAAATACTCTTAATATGAAAAAAGGATGTTTTGAACATTTAAAAAAAACATTTTAAAATGAATGAAATGTTCCTCTGATGTTCATAAAACCAAGAAAAAACATTCTTTAAATATAAAATAATTTAAATATAAAAAATGGGTGTTTTAAATGTTGAAAGAACATTCAAATGTAACATTTTCGTAATGTTTTCAAAATGATCAAATGGGATTCTTAATAAATTTAAAAACAGATGTTTTGAGATTTTTAAAAACATTCAGTTTTCACAACGGTTTCAAAATATTTTTTGTCTTTTTTCGTAACATTCACAAATACAATAATAAACATCTTCTACACATTAATAAAAATTGTGTTTTAAATGTTGAGAGAACATTCAAATGTAACATTTTTGTAACAAAATGATAGAATGGAATGTTTTTCTAACATTCACATAACTAAGAAGAAACATTGTCAATATATATAAAAAAAAACATTGGTAACACTTTACAATAAGGTTCATTAGTTAAACATTAGTTAATGTATTAACTAACATGAACTAACCATGAGCAGTACATTTGTTACTGTATTTACTAATCTTCACTAACATAAAAATACAGATGTTCATTGTTAGTTCATGTTAGTTTACAGTGCATTAACTAATGTTAACAAGATTTTAATAATGTATTAGTAAATGTTGAAATTAACATTAACAAAGATTAATAAACGCTGTATAAGTACTGAATAAATGTATAGCCTGAATGCAATGTAAGTCGCTTTGGATAAAAGCGTCTGCTAAATGCATAAATGTAAATGTAAATGTAAATGTATAAGTGCAGTTCATTATTAGCTCATGTTAACTAATGAACCTTATTGTAAAGTGTTACCAAAACGTTTATATATATATATATATTGAACGTTTATTCAGAAATAACATTTTCATAACTTAATGTAATTTAAACATTCTTACAGCATATGTTTGTTAGCTATTCCTCTCAGTATAAATGTAGGACAAAGAACGAATCAACCGCAGATTAATTTGATATAAACTCATTGGGTTAACTATGCGGTGTAAATTTAACACAGTAGTAGTCAGTATGTGAGTGAGCTTCTCTCTCTGAATGCTGTGAGACATGTAAATCATGCTTAATCTTCAGCCTGTCATCTCTAACAAAGCAGGGAATATTTGGGGTCTTGGGCCCTTTATGCAAAGCTCAAGCAGAAGAGCGGATGCATTAAATCAACCTTTAGACTCGAAGCACGCTATCAGAGTCTCTCCAGAGACACACACGACACACACGACCCACAGGAGAAGATCTCAGAGGATTCACCTCAGTCCAGCCCACATCTGACCTGAAACTGAATCAGCCAATCAGAGACACTTTCATGCTGTGTGTGCACACAAATCAGATACTTATCTGGGCTTTTCTTACACCTTTTATTTTATTTTTTTTGGAAAACTATCACTCTGTATTCAACATAAATCAACATTCATCACACCTATATGCTTAATTCAGGGTTATAATTAACAAAAATGGTATAATTGTGTGTGTGTGTGTGTGTGTGTGTGTGTGTATATATATATATATATATATATATATATATATATATATATATATAATATAGTTTTATAGTAAATCATTTATTTTGTTAATTTTATATGTGTAAGTATTATAATTATTTTAATTATTTTTAATTCAATATTTTATAGGTAATTATTTTGAATAAAGCCAAATTATTATAAAATATAGATATAAGTGAAAATTAGAAATGTTGAGAAAGAAAATTACTACATTTATGCAAATTTATGTACTTTGGTATTTCTATGTATGCAAACTGTAAAATTGTATTGTTTATCATTTATTACATATATATATATATATATACATACATATATACATACATATATATATATATATAATTAATAACATTGTTATTGCAGTTTACAGTATTTTAAAAGGTATTATATAAGCGGTTAGTGTTTTGGCACCTTGCTGAAATCTTAATAACTGAGATTAATTTAAGCCCTAAAATTTCTAACAGGAAAATAAATCAATAAATAAATAAATTAAACCTAAATAGAAATATATTTTTAAAACATAATAAAAATGACAACTGAAAACATAAAAATAAAGTGAATTCAAAATAAGAATAAAAATATAATAGTATATTTAAAAAATTCTGAAAATAGCATTATTTGTTCAAATAAATTATATATATTTTTAATCAGCTAACATTTGGCCATATTGAGATGATCAGCATTGGTTGATATCTGTGCTAACTAGATTAATCTTTTAATTCAAAGTTTCCAAAATTTACTGATTCTTGCCAACGAATACTGTACAAAAAATGAATTGAATAAATATTCAATTAAGTCAATATTAAATATTCATCATTATAGCTGCATGATTTGAGATGTTCCAAAGAGATCCTGAACATCTGACCAAAGAGTCACATGATTAACTTTACACTTCACAAAGAGTGATATTAAATATAAATATGGATGATATATAGTTCACATACAGTATGAATGGCATATTTCTGCTGTAAGTCTAGATGTGTGTCGATCCATGCAGTATTAAAACAGAGAAACATTCAAGATATACTTCTGCTTAACATTCATTCCTGCTTTACTTTACATTCTTAACATTTATCTTTGACAAAACACAAATTCTGACTCCTATATCTAGAGAGCAGGCTCACTAATAAATAATAGTTTAGTGTATTAAACACATTGAACACAATATTTATTTCAAATTCACTAAAACACATTTAAAACAGTGCATTATAGGTTTTAGATCTGAGACTAGACAGAATGATTCAACTATTACAGAGAACAACGTTCTGCCTAAAAAAACATTTAAAATAATAACAACAACAAAAACACCAAACAAAATGACTAAAAATGAAAACATAAAAATAAAACCTAATTCAAAGCATTGACAACAAGTATCAGTTGAACAAACGTTCTCACAGTAACATCTAAAGAACGTTTGTTCAGCGTTATCTGGTCTATAATTAAGTTCTCCAAACATGAACTAAAACTAAAATAAAATCTAAATAGAACTTAATAATAAAAATGTTACAAACATAACAAATTGACCAAAAAATCAACTAAAAGTACGAAAATAAGAGCTAATGCTAAATTTTTTTTTTTTATCTGTCAAACAAATATAGTAATTAAAATAAATGTTTGTTGTCTTTAATAATGTTCTCAAAATGTAAACTAAAGCTAAAATAAAATCTAATGAAATGTTTCAGCTGGACGTCCTTCTATCATTTTTTAAATGTAGCTCCTTGTTTTAGAACGTTCAGAAAACATTCAAAAGTAACATTCCGTAACGTTTAAAAATGATACATTGTAACGTTCTCTTGACATTCACATGATCAAGAAAACATGTCTTTAGAACATTTAAATGTTCAGAGAAATAACGTTGTCATAACTTAGTGGGATATTGATATACACATATACAGTGTTATGGTGTCATTTATAAAACTGAATTCTGAGCAGACAAAGAGCTCTTTCCGAACTGTGTCAGAGTATGATATGATGATATGAATCCAGCAGATAATAAAGCGTGTCACAAACAATTCATTCCCTGCGGACACACATCATGACTCTCATGTGATGCAGACGGACGGCTGTTATTTCATCAAAAGATGCTTGTTTGCTTTCCTTTTTTAATACGCCGCCTGCAGGAAGAACATTCCTCTCACATTTATTCATAATCAACCGCTTTTTATAACTGAATTCATAAGTTACAGCACAGATTCTACACAACATACATCAATTATGATTAACAAATACCTCAAACATTATACTAATATTGTAATAAACAATCAAACACACAAACTAAAAATATAATTTTATTAAAATATAATAAAAATTCAGATTAAGCAAAATAAATGTTAAATTAGAATTCGAAAAAGCCATTAAATTCATAGTCTTGGGAAAAAAAAGAGGGAAATGTTATGTTATTGATTTTTTTGCCCAGTTAATTTTAAATATTTAAAAATATTTGTATGAATTGAAATTTGAGTTGTGAAATTCAGGTTTTTATTAATTCAGGTCTCAGTATTTAAGATGCTAAATTCAAGTTGAGAAAAAAACTAATAAAGCTAAATAAATCATGATTATAAACAATTAATTTAATACTATTCTATTAGTAAAAAAAAAAAAAAATCATGATCTTGAAAAAAAAAAAGTGTAATTCGATGTTATTGTGTTTTTTTTCCTGTTAATTTTAAATACAGTCAAACCAAAAATGATTCAGACAGCAGATATAATTTTAGATATTTTTTACTAGTGGGTGCAGGACACTATAGTTCATTTATGTAAGTGAGGAGAGCAAAATAAAGTCAACTGTGACATATTATACCCAAATATTCTTCATAAAGTGGATTACCAGTAAAATTTGGGACCAAAACTGATTCAGACACTTTGACCTGATCATGATTTGCTCAAGTGTTTTTCTTTAATTGCTAATGTGATCTTTTTACACACAGACTGAACACAATGAAGCCTTTCTTGGTAATTAGTGGAGTTAAATTGATATTATCTAATTATGTCTTAAATTTAACATCTGACAGATATTCAACCCAATTCATTATACCTTTCTATCAAAGTTATTATCAAGATTAATTTGTTCTGATGCAGTTTAACTCTTGAGTTCTTGTCATATTTTAGTACCATTTTCTAAATTATAGCGAATAATCTGTGATATAATATGAGAAATGTTGAAGGTGTCTGAATAAATTTTGGTTTGACTGTATCTGAATTCACATCCTTCAAATCTGGGTTTTTATGAATCAATTTGTGTATTTCAGCTTGTTAGATTCAAAATGCTGTAACTTCAGGAGGACAAATTGAGGTTTCAACGTTCAGGATATTGCTGAAAAAAAAAAAATTTCACTCAGAAATTGCTGGTAAATTTCACAATTACTTGCAAAGAAATGGCAAGTAACGCATTAAATGGAACTAGAGCTGCTGCAATGATTTGTCGCAATTAATCAATTCAAAATAACTAAAATATGAGTGTTTACTGTGTATATTTATCATGTATATATAAATACACACACATGCAGTATACTGTATATCTAAAAAAATATTTGTATGTATTGTATGTAAACACTTGTATATAATTTATATTACATATAAATATTGATATTTAACATAAATCTAACATATTTTTCCTTAGTATATATACATTTATGTGTGTGCATTTATATATACATAATAAATATACACAATACACACTTATAGAGTATGCAAACAAACTCTTATTTTGAATCGATTAATCACGACAAATATAGAAGTCTATATTCTATATTTGAAGTATAGAAAAAGTGAAAATTGTATCTCCTCTTTGTAATACTCTTTGTTTTATTTAACTTTTTTTATATATATATTTTTACTGTGTCGCTGTAAAGATTTGAAGAATAAACCAGAAGAGTAAAAGCTCGATTCAAGAACAACAGGTAAAACACGGTAAATTATGAACACAGGCATGACGTCAATCATCTGTTAAAGCCTGAAAACAGACGGAGGTGTCATTAAAAATGTAAAAATCATTTCTGAGCACAAAAGCCCTCGTCTGTGGCTTCATGACACACGGTGTGTGTGTGTGTGTGTGTGTGTGTGTTTATTTGCGGGCCAGGATGGCGTCGTAGATCTTGCCGGTGTTGTGGATCTGGATGTGTGTGAATCCAGCGGAGCTCAGCAGACGACTGTAATCTGAAGCCTTGCGCTCGCGACCCTCCGTCTGCACCAACATGTTCAGAGAATAGAGCTGCGCCGTCAGAGGACCACTGTTATCCTCATACAGCAGAGCCTCCACCAGCAGCACACCTCCACCTGCACACACACACACACACACACACTGTTATCCTCATACAGCAGAGCCTCCACCAGCAGCACACCTCCACCTGCACACACACACACACACACACACACACACACACTGTTATCCTCATACAGCAGAGCCTCCACCAGCAGCACACCTCCACCTGTACACACACACACACACACACACACACACTGTTATCCTCATACAGCAGAGCCTCCACCTGCACACACACACACACACACACACACACACACACTGTTATCCTCATACAGCAGAGCCTCCACCAGCAGCACACCTCCACCTGCACACACACACACACACACTGTTATCCTCATACAGCAGAGCCTCCACCAGCAGCACACCTCCACCTGCACACACACACACACACACACACACTGTTATCCTCATACAGCAGAGCCTCCACCTGCACACACACACACACACACACACACACACTGTTATCCTCATACAGCAGAGCCTCCACCAGCAGCACACCTCCACCTGCACACACACACACACACACACTGTTATCCTCATACAGCAGAGCCTCCACCTGCACACACACACACACACACACACACACACTGTTATCCTCATACAGCAGAGCCTCCACCTGCACACACACACACACACACACTGTTATCCTCATACAGCAGAGCCTCCACCAGCAGCACACCTCCACCTGCGCACGCACACACACACACACACTGTTATTCTCATACAGCAGAGCCTCCACCAGCAGCACACCTCCACCTGCACACACACACACACACACACACTGTTATCCTCATACAGCAGAGCCTCCACCAGCAGCACACCTCCACCTGCGCACACACACACACACACACACACACACACACACACACACTGTTATCCTCATAGAGCAGAGCCTCCACCAGCAGCACACCTCCACCTGCGCACACACACACACACACACAGGGGTCATCGGATGCAACATGCACTTTTACATGTTGTGTGTTCACATCCACCCTATAATGATAGAAATCCACCCAGTGTTTTTTTTTAATCCTGATAAATGATAAATGATCAGGCTGATCTCAGATTCTTGGCAGAGTGATGTCACACAGACAGGCCCCTCCCACGATAGTTGATTGACACTCGTGTTTTATCTCAGCTCCGCCCTGAGTGAGCTGTCAAGAGTCCACCATTGTTTCACCGCCGGAGCAGATGTAGATAAGAATGTCTCCGAAGTGATTGAGGTGTTTTGTTGTTGGATGTAATAATGAACATATCAGTCATCATTTACTCCCGACATCTGAGCCGCTGAAGACACAGTGGATTGCGTTTCTTTTTGAAGGGAATGCGCCCCCGATCTGCCTAAATGAGTTCATGTTCGCACGAATCATTCGTAATCTAGCTTCACCTCCAGAAGAAGTGAGTATAAGGTTTGTTTATGAATCTTTGCAAATCGCCTTTCCCAATAATGTGCTAGTTAGCAAGTTCCGCGACTAAAGTAACCAGTACTGCTCGTCACCCCACGGAAGAGAGGGGCGGGGTCAGCAGAGCTCATTAGCATTTAAAGCGACATGCAACGGCTCACTGTGAACAGAGCTGTTTTTGACAGGGTAAAGAAGGTGTTTTTTACACTACCATTGAGAAATTTTAACCAAAGTATGTTATAGACTTTTCATTACGACCCTAAAGAATCATATCAACTTGTGCAAAATGGGCATCCGATGACTACTTTGTGTGGAGCAGCAGCTGTAGTGCAGCGACTCAATCTCAGACATGAGTGATTCTGACACCAGCCGAGGGAAACACACACACACACACACACTAGTGCGCTCATCTCATAGACTCCCATTGTTTTCATATCAGACTAATGACATTTTCTGTCCTAATCTGACCCCTGAACAAACCCTCACAGAAACCTGTGCAAAACACTGGATATAAACACAAACCTGATTTGACTGATTTAGAAGCGATCCTCACACATTTACTGTATAAATGGGAGCGTTGCATAAACTTCTACTGTATACTGAATACAATGGAAGCCTGTTTCTGTCACAGAATTAAAAAAAAAATGTAATTGCTACTTTTTTTTATAAGTTTATATCTTGCAATTCTGACTTTTTTTTCTCACAATTCAGTTTCCACCAAATAATCTTTTTTTAAGTAATTGCAACTTTTGACTTTTCATCTCACAATTCTGACTTTTTTCTCAGAATTGTGTGAAAAATCAGAATTATGAGATTAAAAGTTGTAATTACCTTTTTAATTTTTTATTCTGTGGCAGAAATAAACTTCCATAACATTTAAATGTATTTATTTTTATACCATTTTGCAAATGGTAAAAATGAGGTTTTGTCAGGTTTAACTCATTTCTATATGGTTAAGTAGGTACACACACATACGCACAAATCCTTCATGAACTTTCATCCACAGATGACATGACCTGTTCATTCATAAATCAGGCGACACATCATGTATCATATATGATCACTTCTGTTGGCTTGTTTCATATTTAACAGGCTGAATGTGTGATTTAATAGAATAATTCATTATTTCAGTAAGTAATGGCACACATTTGAGGTGAACTGTCCCTTTAAGAGGGTGAATTTGAGGTGAAAGAAAGCCTCATATTGTTGTGAGCGGATAAATTATATAATGAGCTTCTGGCGGTTTGTGCTGTTGTTGTTTAGCAGAACGAGACGCTCACAGGCCCGAGTTTGTGACGAGTGTTTAGTTGACATTCGCTCGTCTTTTTCATAGAGTCAAGAAGCAGCAGCCCTTCAGACATTCACACACACACACACACACACACACACACTCACACACACACACACTCTCACACACACACTCTCTCTCTCTCTCTCGCTCTATCTCTCTCTCTCACACACACACACGCACACTCACACACACTCTCACACACACACACACTCTCTCTCTCTCTCTCTCGCACACACACACACAGACACAGACACACACTCTCTCTATCTCTCTCTCTGTCTCTCTCTAACACACACACACACTATCTCTCTATCTCTCATACACACACAGACACACACACTCTCTCTCTCTCTCTCTCTCTCTCTCACACACACGCACACACACACACACACACTATCTCTCTATCTCTCATACACACACAGACACACACTCTCTCTCTCTCTCTCTCTCTCGCACACACACACACAGACACACACTCTCTCTATCTCTCTCTCTCTCTCTGTCTCTCTCTAACACACAGACACACTATCTCTCTCTCTCTCTCTGTCTCTCTCACACACACACACACACACACACACACTCTCTCTCTCTCTCTCTCTCTGTCTCTCACACACACACACTCTCACACACACACACACACACACATACACACACACA
>CM041799.1:2700853-2705853 GCA_023376895.1 Aspiorhynchus laticeps
CTTTACCTAAAAAAAAATAATAAAAAAAAAAATATATATATAAATCAATTTCAAAATATTGTGAGCAAAATTATATAAACCTTACCTAAAATTAAAAAAAATTATATATATATATATATATATATATATATATATATACATACATACATACATATATATATATATATATAATGTATATAAATCAATTTCAAAATATTGTGAGCAAAATTATATAAACCTTACCTAAAATTAAAAAAAAAAAAAATATATATATATATATATATATATATATATATATATATATATATATATATATATACATACATACATACATACATATATATATATATATATATATAATGTATATAAATCAATTTCAAAATATTAACAAAATCTATATAAGTATTTCAATGATACTAAAGTAACACAGAGAGTTTGCAGAGAAGCTTCATGAAGATTCTTCAGAAATTCTGCTTTTGTGTTTCAGGGAAGGTTTGAAACAATGTAAATAATGACTCATGCTCAGATGAACCAGACATTAAAAGATTATACGAGCTGTGTTGCCAGATTTGGTGGAATTAGTGCCGTCAAACCATTAATCACGATTAATCGCATCCAAAATAAAAGTTTTTGTTTACATAATATATGTATGTTTACTGTGTATATTTATTATGTATATATAAATACACACACACAGTATATATTTTGAATATATTTATTATGAATATATACATTTATATTCTTATATTTAATAATATATATATATAAATATATTTAATATATAAACATAACATTTTTCTTAAATATATACATGCATGTGTTTGTAATTATATATACATAATACACACACACACATACACAGACAGACACTCTCTCAAACACACACACACATACACAGACAGACACTCTCTCAAACACACACACACACACATACACAGACAGACACTCTCTCAAACACACACACACACACATACACAGACAGACACTCTCTCAAACACACACACACACACAGAGACACACTCTCTCTCACACACACTCACACACACACTCTCTCACACACACACACACTCTCTCTCTCACACACACACACACACACACACACACACACTCTCTCTCTCTCTCTCTCTCACACACACACACACACTCTCTCTCTCTCTCTCTCACACACACACACACACAGACACACTCTCACACACACACACACACACACAGAGACACACTCTCTCTCACACACACTCTCACACACACTCTCTCACACACACACACACTCTCTCTCTCACACACCCACACACTCTCTCTCTCTCTCTCTCACACACACACACACACACACACTCTCTCTCTCACACACACACACACACACACACACACACACACACAGACACACTCTCACACACACATAAACACACACACACAGACACAGACACACACACACACACACACACACACACACACACACACACAGAGAGAGACACACTCTCTCTCTCAGACACACACACACACACACACACGCACACACACACGTACCTTCACAGAAGCAGATCCGCTCGTCTTGATTGGACACAAAGTGCTGCTGGGCTGTTCTCACGACCTTGGGAAGGTCAAAGATGGTGACGGTTGATTCGGGGAAGGCCGACACACACTGTTTGGCCAGAGCGCCGCTGCAGCCTGATCAGAGGACAGCGAGAACAAGCATCACATGAGCTTCACACCGCGGGCCACACATTAATATTCTTCAGTCACGTCACCCACAGCCATCTGGAGCCTCGGGGACACGGGGCAAGACGGTGCCGCTGTCCTTAAGGAGAAACTGTATCCTGACATTATTAACTACTAGATACCATTCTGTCATTATTAATCATCCTCGCTCTGAAAACAAAGACTGCAAATGTAGGTTTTCACAGCACTGAGATAGAAGAAACATTTGTGGTTTCCCAAAGAACCTCTCAGTGAAAAGCTCCTAAAAGAACCATTTTTTTAGTGTCAACCACATTATAATAAACTAAAGAACCTTTGTCTGCTAACCTTCAGTGGTTCTATGGATGTTAAAGGTTCTTCATGCAACTTCAACTAAATGAAAATGATGTTGCCTTGGAAACTAGCTCAAATAAAACATGTATTTTTTTATTATTATTTTAGAAATAGTTGAACCAAATATGACAATTTTGCTGCAAATATCCTCACCCTCAGGTCATCTGAGATCAGGATGAGTTTGTTTCTTCATCAGGTTTGTAGAAATGTGTCTCTGCATCAGTGTCTCAGCAATGGATGCTCTGCAGTGAATGGGTGCCGTCAGAATGAGAGTCTGATAAAAACATCACAATAATCCACAGCACTCCAGTCCATCAGTTAACATCTGGAGAAGACAAAAGATGAAACAAATCCAGCATTAAGACGTTTTTAACTAAAATACATAGAGTCCATAATCCATAATAACTCTTCCTCAGTGAAAAAGTGTTCTGGTCTGAATCAGGAGAGAAATCTGCACAGATCAAGCACCGTTTACAAGACAAAACAGCTTTAAACTAAAATGTGGCTGGATTTTGATGTGAGAGACAACAGCAGATGCACTTTTTCACTGGAGGAAGATTATTATGGATTATGGACTCTATGTATTTGAGTTAAAAACATCTTAATGCTGGATTTGTTTCATCTTTTGTCTTCTCCAGATGTTAACTGATGGACTGGAGTGCTGTGGATTATTGTGATGTTTTTATCAGACTCTCATTCTGACGGCACCCATTCACTGCAGAGCATCCATTGCTGAGACACTGATGCAGAGACACGTTTCTACAAACCTGATGAAGAAACAAACTCATCCTGATATCAGATGAACTGAGGGGGAGTCAATCTTATATTGGGTGAACTATTCCTTCAGTGTTTTACTTTAACTGTTCACCATTTCTTGACAGTTTTATCCATCTTTAATCGCCTCAGTTGATTTTAAATATTCCAGCGGTGTGACAAATGCATTTTTAAAAGCGCAAGTATATCATGTAGTTTCTCACTGCATGTACAATGACAATAAAGTAATTAGTAACATGCAGCTTGAAGCAGTTATTAAGTGTGTGGTCAAACAGCAGAGATGAAGTGATGTGTGTTTGATGGAGAGTCTCGTCTGCGTCGTGTTCAATCTCACTGACGGCTCATTAGCGCTCGACACACACCCCACGTGTTAATGTCTCGTCATCATTAGTCCAAACCACAGCAGACTCTACAGATGATTCCCTCGAGGCTTGTCCTGTTTGACACGTCAGGCCACACACCTCCAAATCAATGCAGATCCCAAGCAATTAAACACACTGACACTCGCCTTCTCAATGATTGAAGAGAACACTCTCAAGACGCGTCATGGAGGCAGAGGAAAGATGGTGTGACGGACGCTTACACACACACACACACACTCATGAACACACACACACACACACACTCATGAACACACACTCATGAACACACACACTCATGAACACACACACTCACGAACACACACAGACCGGCACACACATTCACACACACACACACACACACTCATGAACACACACACTCATGAACACACACACAGACCGGCACACACATTCACACACACATACACACACACACACACGCACACACACACACACACTCACACACACACACGCTCACACACACAGACCGGCACACACATTCACACACACACACACACTCAAGAACACACACACTCACACACACACAGACACGCACACACACACACACTCATGAGCACACACACACACGCTCACACACACACAAACAGACATGCACACGCACACACACTCATGAGCACACACACACACGCTCACACACTCACACACAGGAACACACACACACACTCACACACACACACACATGTACACACACTCATGAACACACACACACACTCATGAACACACACAAATTTGGGGTCAATAAGATTTTTTTTTAAGAAAATAATACTATTTATCAAGGATGCATTAAATTGATCAAAAGTGTCAGTAAAGACATTTATTATGTTACAAAAGATTTCTATTTCAAATAAATGCTGTTCTTATGAACTTTCTATTCATCTGTGAATCCTGAAAAATAAAACATATCACAGTTTCCACAAAAATATTGTGCAGCACAACTGTTTTCAACATTGATAACAATCAGAAATGTTTCTTGATCAGCAAATCAGCATATTATTATGATTTCTGAAGATCATGTGACACTAAAGACTGGAGTAATGATGCTGAAAATACAGCTTTGATCACAGAAATAAATTACAGTTTAACACATATTCACATAGAAAACAGCTGTTTTAAATTGTAATAATATTTGCCAGTTTTTACAGTATTTTTGATCAAATAAATGCAGCCTCTGTGAGCAGAAGAGAGTTATCCATGTGTCCTGTAGCTTACACTTTAACTAGCTCTGATAAGAGAATGTTGATATTCTGTCTATTACAAGCTAAACTTACAGTAGCTCATCATTATAGAAACACAGAAAGCACTCATTTTAAACAATGGTTACAATAATTGTCTCATTGCTTGGCTTTGGAAAAACTCACATATATATTTTAAGGGAAAACCAAAATATGGAATCACTTTATAGGATTTTTGAAAGAAGCTGATCCAAATCAATTTTCTGTGTAACTTGTCTTAACATGCATCACCTCATGATATTAATGTACCATTGTTTTGACTTGTATGTGTATTGTATGATACAAGTGTATGTATGTATATGTGTATATTTATTTATATATATATATATATATATATATATATATATATATATATAGTAGTTATACCTGAATTTATGTCTGAGTAAATGTCTGAATAAAAAACATGTTTTGCATGATATTAGAAAATTATCTGATCATGACAACATCACAATAGTTATTTAAAACGTACAAAAGCATAATAAAATAATCCACTATATAGCATCATTCATATATATATATATATATATAATTTTTTATTTATTTTTATTATTATTATTATTAAATTTCATGTTAAAGTTTCTAAAATCAGTAAAGACAGAGTTGAAAA
>CM041799.1:2708353-2713353 GCA_023376895.1 Aspiorhynchus laticeps
ATCAATGAGATCTTTATAACAAAAATATATACACGTAGCACAAAAGCAGTCATAAGTAACACAGGTATATTTGTAGCAATAGACAACAATACATTGTATGAGTCAAAATTATACATTTTTCTTTTATGCCAAAAATCATTAGGATATTAAGATCATGTTCCATGAAGATATTTAGTAAATTTCCTACCATAAATATATCAAAACTTAATTTTTGATTATTAATATGCATTGCTAAGAACTTCATTTGGACAACTTTAAAGGTGATTTTCTCAATATTTAGATTTTTTTGCACCCTCAGATTCCAGATTTTCAAATATTGTCCTATCATAACAAACCATACATCAATGGAAAGATATTTATTCAGCTTTCAGATCATTAAAAATATACCCTTATGACTGGTTTTGTGCTCCAGGGTCACAAATGATCTAAATATCATTCTATATCTCCAATAATATGTCTCAGTAAGATGAGATTGAAATGATCCAAACATATAATGCAATGCTGATTGAGAGATGAATAATAAAGGCTCCTCAGAAGATCATTCCTCCGCTGAGGAACAGTGAAAGTAAAGCTTCTCAAAAGATCCTGATGATCAGATTTGAGACTAAAACATGATTGATGGAGAATCAAGTAAAGCTGAGCTGCTTCAGTCCAGTAAGTGTTCATCTGGAGATATGACTGCAGTTATTCTGACGCTTACTTGATCAAAATCAGACAAGATTTGATCAGGGGCGGACTTAGTGATTTGGGGGCCCTAAGCAAATTCCAGGTATGGGGCCCCAACACAATAACTATGTGCTCTTTTATGCCCAACCCTTATTTTGCTCACTCGCTCTCATGGATTATAGTTTATTTATCCCTTCACAACCAGTCAACCTGATGCTGTTCTAAAGCCATATTAAGCTACTTTCGGATCACAATAGATGATAAAAACTGCTTGCACTTGTGCAATTAATAAATTGAAAACTTTTTCTGTCCTTTAACTAACATGAAATTATCCCTTGCAACTCCATATTCCAAGTGTTCTGAAGGCATACGGTAGGATTTGCGAGAAACAAATCGAACATGTAATCTATTATTAAGCGAAAATCTCCATTCATCACATTCGTGCATTTATACAAGTGTGCGGCAGATCACGCCTAGGAAAACTACACAAGAAAGTCATTTTGAAACATTAAGACAAATACAATTCTGACTTGAAATGCAATGCTTTCTTTACTGAGATGAACATCTCTGTTCTGAGACAGCCTAGAATCCCTCATTAATCACTAAAAGCTGTCACTTACTTTCATTAAGCTCTCTACACTACACAACGACTCCCTTATTGACATCGTATCTGTTATAATGAGAGGATTCCTGAGCATTTTGAGCGGTGAGTGGATTCTTAAACACTTCTGGTCATTGCAACAGATATGTCTGTGATTGGCTGCATTGTTCAACGCTGCACATATGTTTCAGCAATATCAGATGTGGCCCTGTGATCCCCGGGCGCTTACCTCGACTACTGGTTAAGTCCACCCCTGGATTTGACAGTAAAAGACTCGTGAAGCTTTCTATTAAAAGAGCTTTGACTGGATAAAACACTCTGAACTCTCAATCAGAGACAGAAGACGTGAGGAGATTGAGTGTGAAACAGGTTTAACAGTTTGGAGGTGTTTGTGTATTAAATCTGAATCAGAGAGCTTCTCACCGGACGGCGTCGCTCAGGTAATGCCAGCACAGGTAGATGGTTCTGGAGCTGTACTCGATCGACTGATACAGAGACGTCGGGCTGGACTTGATCAGAAACATGCTGGACATCTCTGTGTTACTGTAGAGAACTAGAAGAGACGCGCAAATAAGAGCATTAACACATTTACATTCAGCTGTAAAACATTGAAGTCTTTCAGTACAGATGAGACACTTTACTGTAAATGAGATTGATTAATTCGTCAGTTTTACAGTAAGTTACCGGATGATTCTGTGTCTCTCTTTTGGTTTAGAAACATTTTTAATCAGAAATTGCTGGTAAATTTCACAAGTAATTACAAAGAAACTGTAAGTAACACTGAAATAAACATAAAATAAACCTAAAATAGTCTTATAATAGTCAATAATCTTTATTTACAACATTATTTCAAAAATTAAATTAAAACCTTAATTAAATTAATTTAAGGTTTTAATAGAAATTTTGAAACAAGGATTTAATTAAATTAATTTAATTAATTAATTTAATTAAATCCTTGTTACTTAAAATGAAATAAAACTAATATATTTTTTTAAAAAATCGACTTGTTTTAGTTGCAAAGGCAACATTTTTATTTTCATGATAATGTACTAAAACAACTATAAAAAATATAATAAAAATAAAATATATAAAATATAATAAAAATAATAAAAATGACAAAAAAAAAAAATGTAAAAAAAAAATAATAATTAAAATAAATTCAAAATTAAATATTAAAACATTAAATATTAACTAAAAATAAAATAGTCTATAAAAATAACACTGGCTTAAGGGTAAATGCACAAAGTTGCTAATTTATCATTTTTTCACATTTCTTGTTTTTTCATTTAACTCAAAATAACTTTACTGAAAATGAAATGAAAATGTATAAAAACTATATAGATATATTTAAAAACTACTAAAAACAAATGAACAATAAAATTATTACATTTTTAATATTTTTTAAAAAGTACAAAATATTAATAAAAACTATAATAGTATCATAATTATACTAAAATAACACTGATTAAAACTTTTTGGAATATGTCTCTTTATTTTTTCCCTTTTGAAATATTTATTAGTGAAGTATTTATAATTCTTACCCCCGGTTTCCCAGACAAGGTTTAAGTCTAGTCCTAGACTAAAATGTAAGTCTGAGCTGTTTAAACTGAAATAAACTTGCACTTATTGATCTTGAAATATATCAGTGCCTTTGTTTGGTCTTTAGATGCACACCAGTCATGTTTTTGTCTAAGGCATGTTTATTAAAATGACTTAAATGTCCTAATTGATCAATAGCCTAATCCTGGTTTAGTCTAAGCCTTGTCTGTGAAACCAGGCCATACTGTACACTTGTTTACTTGTACACTTTAATTTGATAAAAACAGAATCACTATAATTATAATTTTTATAACACAGAATCATTATTTCTGCAGTCATTATGATTAAACCAAACGTTCTAGATTTTCCTAAACAGTTTGTGTGTCATTATGAGGAGTATGTGCTGCGGTGCAGCACCTGTTCCGTGCGGGTCAGTGTTTGCGGTCAGCAGCTCCAGACTCACACAGCTGTTCAGCAGACGCTCGGTTCCGTCCTCACTGCAGCCCAGAGCCAGAGCCAGAGCCGACGCAGACAACTGAGAGCCCTGCAGACGCTCAAACACACCCAGCTCACACGCACTGAACAGAGCCTGACACACACACACAGAGAGACACACACACACACACACACACAGAGAGAGAAAGAGACACAGACAGAGAGACACACACACACAGAGAGAGAGAGACACAGACAGAGACACACACACACACACACACACACACACACAGAGACACACACACACACAGAGAGACACACACACACACACACACACACACACACACGCAGACACAGAGACACACGCACACACACACACACACAGACACATGTTAGTTTTTATGGTTTATGGGTTCATTCCATAGGTGTAATCTTGTTATACTGTACAAACTGTATTTTCTATCTCTCTTTACAGGAAACTACAGGCATTTTTACTTTCTCAAAAAAACTCACTCTGTATAATTTATAAGCCTTTTGAAATATGGGGACACTGAAAATCTCCTCATAAATCACCTTCCCGTTGTAATACCCATGTCATTATACAAATTTGTGTCCTCATAAACCACATAAACATGCACACACACACGTTTGTTTCTGTGAAAGATCAGGATCAGGATCAGGGGCTGGTTGCATAAACTGCTTAGACTAATCTTAAAGAGGTGATCGGGTGCCCATTTTGCACAAGTTGATATGATTGTTTAGGGTCTTAATGAAAAGTCTATAAAATAATTTGGTTAAAATTTCTCAATGGTAGTGTAAAAAACACCTTCTTTACTCTGTCAAAATCAGCTCTGTTTTCATCAAGCCTTTTTATAGGCCATGTTGCTTTAAATGCTAATGAGCTCTGCTGACTCCGCCCCTCTCTTCCGTGGAGTGACCAGCAGTACTGTTTACTTTAGCTGCAAAACTGGCTAACTAGTACATTATTAGGAAAGATGATTTGCAAAGATTCATAAAAACCCTTATCCTCACTTCTTCTGTAGATGAAGCTGGATCACGAATGATTCGTGCGAACATAGATGCATTTATGTAGATCGGGGATCGGCGCATTCACTTCAAAGTGAAAGTAACGTTAATCCTCTGTGTCTTCAGCGGCTCAGACGTCAGGAGTAACTGACGACTGCTTTATTCATTATTACATCCATCAATTAAACACCTCAATGACTTAATCTAAGACATCTTGTCTTCTCTGCACCGGAGGAGGAGCTCAGCTCACTCAGGGGGGCGGGGCTAAGGTAAGACGGCCCTGTCAATCAACTCTCGTGGGAGGGGCCTGTACAGAACTACATCATTCTGACAGGACTCTCAGAACAGCCTGATTTGAGAAAGAGGATTTTAAAATAGGGATTAAAAAAAAACACTGTGTAGATTTTATCATTATAGGGTGGATGTGTACACACACTTCCAACACACAATTATGTTCAAACAACTTGAAAAGTGAATTCTGCATCTGATGACCCCTTTAAAAAGTTAGACATCTATATATATCAAGACTGGTCTCATTTGAATCCAGAAAGTAAGACTGGTTTCTCTGTTGGCGTGTGTGTGTGTGCGTGCACGCGTGTGTGTGTGTGTGTGTGTGTGTGTGCGTATGTGTGCATGTGTGTGTGTGTGCGTGTGTGTGTGTGTGTGTGTGCGTATGTGTGCATGTGTGTGTGTGTGCGTGTGTGTGTGTGTCTGTGCGTGTGTGTGTGTGTGT
>CM041799.1:2715853-2749207 GCA_023376895.1 Aspiorhynchus laticeps
TGAGAGAGAGAGAGAGAGAGTGTGTGTGTGTGTGTGTGTGTGTGTGTGAGAGTGTGTGAGAGAGAGAGAGAGAGTTTGTGTGTGTGTGTGTGTCTGTGTGTATGTATGTGTGTGTGTGTGTGTGTGTGTGTGAGAGAGAGAGAGAGTGTGTGTCTCTGTGTGTGTCTGTGTCTGTGTGTGTCTGTGTGTGTGTGTGTGTGTGTGTGTGTGTGTGCGTGAGAGAGAGAGAGAGAGAGAGAGAGAGAGAGTGTGTGTGTGTGTGTGTGTGTGTCTCTGTGTTTGTGTGTCTCTGTGTGTGTGTGTCTGTGTCTGTGTGTGTCTGTGTCTCTGTGTGTGTGTGTCTCTGTGTGTGTCTCTGTGTGTGTGTGTGTCTCTGTGTGTGTGTGTGTGTGTGTGTGTGTGTGAGAGAGAAACGCAGGCTCTTACACACACATAATCAGATTACACAGATGATCCGCGTCCAGACTGAACGCACACAGACCTGCTTTAATTCAGAGGTTTTAAACTCTCAAAGCAAGAAGCTGATGATCAGCAAAACAACAGGATCATCCTGAAGATCCACTGCATGATTACACTCACACTAATGAACCGTGTTCAATAACAATATTCAGAAACTATGTTTCACTCATGTCTTAGAGCATCTCTGTACCACGGTAAAATCACTGTGACTTCGTGTCTTTTTGCTTTAATATAATAGTATGGTAACACTTTATTTTAGGGTCTCTTAACTAGTTGCTAATTAGCATGCATATTAATAGAATATTAGTCATTTATTAGTAATAATTAAGCACATATTAATGCCTTATTCTACATCCCTAACCCTAAACTTAACAACTACATTAACTATTAATAAGCAGCAAATTAGGAGTTTATTGAGGGAAAAGTCGTAGTTAATAGTTAATAAGTGTTACCAATAATATTTAATATAATCCAGTTTTATTTTGGTATGTTTAAGATGTTATCAGTTTTTATTTCTATATTTTCTATTTTTTTTAATTCACTTTAATTTGTAATTTCTTAATGTCTATAGTTTTTTTAATTTCTTTTTATTTCAGTTTTAGTTATTTTAGTATATATCAAGTTAAAATAATAAAAATGAGAAATAAAGTAGCTGATTTTTTTATTTTTTTTGCATTTATGTACAATTATATATTTAATTTTATTTCAAGTAACTCAAGTTTTTTATGGTTTTAGTTTTACTTTGATATAACTTTTACATTTATGAATTTGGCAGATGGTTTTATCTGCAACTTACATTGTATTCAATGCACACGTTTACATTTTATCAGCTTTATAATCAGTTGATGTAAACCTAATAATTCATCATAATTTAAAAAAACTAAAAATTTAAATAATTTTAAAATAAAAACAACCAGAATAAAACACTTGCTAAAAAAGAATAATGTTATAATAATATAATTAAATATTAAAAATATTTGATTTGTTATGCTGAATGTCACGTGAGCATTAACCAAACATTAGAGAACCGTGAAACCGCAAACGTGTTATTAAATTATGGAAATATTAACCTTAAATCTCAGGGTTTTACATCTCGCAATTATGACGTTTTTCTTAGAAATGCATGATATAAATTCACAATTGCTATAAGATATAAACTCGCAATTCTGAGAACATATCAGTCTTTTTTCCCCTCAAAATTGGACTTTATATCTCACAATTCTGAGAAAAAAATAATTGTGAGATAAAAAGTCGCAATAACCTTTTTTTAATTTTTTTATTCAGTGGCATAAACAGGCTTCCATTCAAAACTGTTGATGAATCACTGATCCAGAGAAAAGAAAGCAGGTCATTAGTGTGTCATTATCTGGATGTAAAACCAGCAGTTTCTGACTTAATGACAAACATGATTTGCTGGGGGAAAAAATAATAAATAATAAATTAAAATTAAAATATAAAATGTTCATGGTCCTAAAAGAGGCTTCATGTTCTTTATGAAAAACACAATTCACTGGGGGAAAAGTAAATAAGTAAAACAATTTAAAATAAACAAAACCATTTAACCCTTGTGCATCAATAAAAAAAGTTACACATATGTCCAAAAAAACAGTCATAAATATGTGAAGCTTGGGGGCACAGAGTTAAGTGTGGTCTCATTTTAAAGAAGACCCACGGCAGATTATCGTTGAAGCAAAAAAAAGTTTAAAAAGTGAAACCAAAAAAATAAGTTATACAGGTTTAAGTTTATGAAAATGATTTATGAACAATATTTTATATAAAATATATATTTTGTGAAACATGTTGAACTCTAAACCTGCTAGAAAATCAAAGCCATAAATCTAAACAAATTTGAGGTTGATATCTCAGAAAATGAGCTCTTAGTAAGATATTGTTTGAGCGCAGTACCACATTTTCTCCATTAGATGCAGCAAAACTCTGCTGGAGCTCACAGTGCTTGAGTTATGATTTACAGTAGAGTTCATCTCTCAAATATTACACACACACACACATACAAACCACACACTGACATCCATATCAACACACACACACACACACTGACATCCATATCAACACACACACACACACAGACAAACCACACTCTGGCATCCATATCAACACACACACACACACTGACATTCATATCAACACACACACACACACACACACACAAACCACACTCTGACATCCATATCAACACACACACACTCTGACATCCATATCAACACACACACACACACACACTCTGACATCCATATCAACACACACACACACACTGACATCCATATCAACACACACACACACAAACCACACTCTGACATCCATATCAACACACACACACTCTGACATCCATATCAACACACACACACTCTGACATCCATATCAACACACACACACACACACACACACACACACAAACCACACTCTGACATCCATATCAACACACACACACTCTGACATCCATATCAACACACACACACACTCTGACATCCATATCAACACACACACACACTGACATCCATATCAACACACACACTCTGACATCCATATCAACACACACACACACACTGACATCCATATCAACACACACACACACACACTCTGACATCCATATCAACACACACACACACACACACTGACATCCATATCAACACACACACTCTGACATCCATATCAACACACACACACACACTGACATCCATATCAACACACACACACACACACTCTGACATCCATATCAACACACACACACACACACACTGACATCCATATCAACACACACACACACACACTGACATCCATATCAACACACACACACTCTGACATCCATATCAACACACACACACACACACACACACACACACAAACCACACTCTGACATCCATATCAACACACACACACTCTGACATCCATATCAACACACAAACCACACTCTGACATCCATATCAACACACACACACTCTGACATCCATATCAACACACACACACTCTGACATCCATATCAACACACACACACTCTGACATCCATATCAACACACACACACTCTGACATCCATATCAACACACACACACACACACACACACACACACACACAAACCACACTCTGACATCCATATCAACACACACACACTCTGACATCCATATCAACACACACACACTCTGACATCCATATCAACACACACACACACTGACATCCATATCAACACACACACTCTGACATCCATATCAACACACACACACACACTGACATCCATATCAACACACACACACACACACACTCTGACATCCATATCAACACACACACACACACTGACATCCATATCAACACACACACACACTCTGACATCCATATCAACACACACACACACTGACATCCATATCAACACACACACACACACACACTCTGACATCCATATCAACACACACACACACACTGACATCCATATCAACACACACACACACACACACACACACACACACACACACACACACACACACACACAATTATAGCTGCATTATTTGTCTAATTGTCTCTATAATATGCAGAAGCAGAAAACAGGAATAAAGCCAGTATTTGCTTTATAGACCAAACCTGAAAAAAATAGCATCATCTGGTAAAAAAATTAAAAAAAAATACATTTTAAAGCCTTGCCAACAGAATAAAAGCCTATTAACAAAAATTGCATCATTTTACAGTTAAACGGCACTGCGATTAAAAATATCATTTTTAATGGGTTTCAATGAAGACATTTTTGTCCAAAAGGAGCTGAGAGGAACAATTTTGTGCACCTAGTGCAAAATAGATTTATTAAAGGAAATAAGGGTGGAATATTAAAATACCAATAAAAATACACACCTGAGCCAAAATTTATGCAGTTAGCATAATTATAAAAAAAAAAAAAAAAAAAAAAAAAGGACAAAAATGTCCAAAAGGTTGCACAAGGGATAAATATAATACTATAATTTGCTGGGGAAAAAAATAAGAAAATATAAAAAAATAAAAAAAATTTTTTAATGAAAACAAAAAACTAAAATCTTCATGGTCCTAAAACAGGCGTCATGTTGTTTCTGAAAGTCATCGAGAGGTAAATATCTGCAGATTCCTGCTGGGATCAAAACACTGCTTTATTGAGATCAGTAACACGAGTTCATGACTTTCATCTAAATACTGCACTTGTGTCGAGGAGTCCCCGTTAAACCTTCCTCTTCCTACACAAAACACGACGCTTGAAATGAACGGATAATATTACACTCTCAGAACACCTTCTACAACTTAAAATTCAAGTCATGAACGAGGATTGTAGTGTATGGAGTATAATAACACAGAAGCTAAAGCAGATCTTCAGTTCAGTCTGTGAGGAACGAGAGAAACACATTCACATCAGAACTGAGCAGATCTGCTCCAGAAAACACACTCGACAGCATTAAACTCAAACAAATCCATACAGGTCATATTTCACCTCAACAGCACAAATCATATTAAATCAGGCCTAATGTTAGGGACAGTTTTTACATTATTTTCTTGCATTTTTTTCCTCCACATTTATTATCATGATGTCTGATTCTCAGTCGTTCAAATAAAAACAACTCAAATGTAAGGCATTTAAACATCATGCTATTTATTTTTTGTACTACTTTTAATTTTAGTCAAATTTAGTGTTAAAAAAAAAATCTTATGAGAATAATGAGAATCATAAACAAATTCAAAAGCAAGATTTATAAATGCATTACAGAAATGATACTGAGAAGTGACCATAAGTAAACCCTAAATAACTTGAAATAAAACATAAAAATAAAACAAAAATATAATACAAATAAAAAAAATGTAATGTTCACGGTCCTAAAACAGGCGTCATGTTCTTTATGATTTTTTTTTCTTTGCTAGAGAAAAAAAAAACCTATAAAAATAAAAATGAAAAAATTAAATCTTTTATTTTTTTTTACAAATAATTAAGAATAAATTCAATTTTAAACATTGAAAAAATTCTTAATAATCCTTAAATAGGCAACATAATTTATTGGAGAATTTTTTTTTTTTTTTTTTAAATGAAAGAAAAAAATCTTAATTCTTAAATAGGCAACATGGGAAAATAATAAAATATAAAAAAATACAAAAAAAAAATAAAATAAAATAAAGGCTTGTAAAACAGGTTAAAAACAGGGGGGGGGAATCTTAATGGTCCTAAATCAGGCCTCACTTTCTTTACTCAAAATGTATTTTCTTATGTTTCCTGCTGTATTTTCAGGGGGAATGTGACCTGGCCGTGTTTTGAGGGTGAATGTGACCTGGCCGTGTTTTGAGGGTGAACGTGACCTGGCCGTGTTTTGAGGGTGAATGTGACCTGGCCGTGTTTTGAGGGTGAACGTGACCTGGCCGTGTTTTGAGGGTGAACGTGACCTGGCCGTGTTTTGAGGGGGAATGTGACCTGGCCGTGTTTTGAGGGTGAATGTGAGCTGGCCGTGTTTTGAGGGTGAATGTGACCTGGCCGTGTTTTGAGGGTGAATGTGACCTGGCCGTGTTTTGAGGGTGAATGTGAGCTGGCCGTGTTTTGAGGGTGAATGTGAGCTGGCCGTGTTTTGAGGGTGAATGTGACCTGGCCGTGTTTTGAGGGTGAACGTGACCTGGCTGTGTTTTGAGGGTGAATGTGACCTGGCCGTGTTTTGAGGGTGAATGTGACCTGGCCGTGTTTTCAGGGGGAATGTGACCTGGCCGTGTTTTGAGGGTGAATGTGACCTGGCCGTGTTTTGAGGGTGAATGTGACCTGGCCGTGTTTTGAGGGTGAATGTGAGCTGGCCGTGTTTTGAGGGTGAATGTGACCTGGCCGTGTTTTGAGGGTGAACGTGACCTGGCTGTGTTTTGAGGGTGAACGTGACCTGGCCGTGTTTTGAGGGTGAATGTGACCTGGCCGTGTTTTGAGGGTGAACGTGACCTGGCCGTGTTTTGAGGGTGAACGTGACCTGGCCGTGTTTTGAGGGTGAATGTGACCTGGCCGTGTTTTGAGGGTGAATGTGACCTGGCCGTGTTTTGAGGGTGAATGTGACCTGGCCGTGTTTTGAGGGTGAACGTGACCTGGCCGTGTTTTGAGGGTGAACGTGACCTGGCCGTGTTTTGAGGGTGAACGTGACCTGGCCGTGTTTTGAGGGTGAATGTGACCTGGCCGTGTGTTGAGGGTGAATGTGACCTGGCCGTGTTTTGAGGGTGAACGTGACCTGGCCGTGTGTTGAGGGTGAATGTGACCTGGCCGTGTTTTGAGGGTGAATGTGACCTGGCCGTGTCTCTCTCAGGCTCTCGCAGCAGGTGTGTCTCTCAGTGTCGTCTGGATCGCTGATGCGAGCGTCTGCGGCTGCGGCTGCGACTGCGGCTGCTGCTGCTGCTCTGACCGTGACTGTGTCTCCTGCTGCGTCTGCGCCGCGGCCGGCTTCTGCTCCGCCTGCGACTGCGTCTGCGCCGTCTGCGTTCACGTCTGCCGTCGTCTGCTTCGGTCTCTCTCTGCTTCTTTGCTTCGCTGGTTTCTTCCGTCTGCGTGGCACAGATCTGCAGGTCCAGACGGACAGCATCGGTGTTGGTGCTCTTCTTGAGCAGGTTTCCCAGCAGTTTGTCACGCAGCTGGCGCTCTTTCCTCTGCAGCTCCAGCGTTCGAGCTTTCTCTGCCTCCACGCGGCGCAGCTCGTCCTCCTGCAGACGTCTGCTCTCCTCCAGCTGCTGCAGACGTCTGCGCTCCACCTGCTGCTCCTCCAGCTGCTGCTGCTTCAGCCTCTGCACACACAAGCCACATGCTTTCAGCTTTCTATATCACGTTCATTTTTATTAATCAAAAAGCATGTATAATTATTGAAATAATGAACCTTTTAATTTACAATCAATTTTTTAATTAATCAATAGTTTAAGTAAATTTTTTTTTTTAAAGCCATATGAAATCTGTTTTATTTCATTTTTCTGCTGGATTCGATTGTTTTTTTGTTTGTTTTTTTCATTTTAATTTTTTACCGTATTAATGGTTAAATTAAAATTTTGATTTTAGTAATCAAAAAGCAATTGTTATAATGAAACTTATACAATTTAACAACAACTCATGTGTAATTATTGAAATAATGAACCTTATAATATTTAGATTAATCAATAGTTTATTAAAAGTTTAAGAAAAAATATTTTAAAGCCATATGAAATCTGTTTTATTTTTCTTCATGTTTTTTTTTTTCTGTTAAAATATTTCTGCTGGATTCCTTTTTTCCCTATTTTAATTTTTCACAGTTTTAATGGTTAAATTAAATTTCAGTAACCAAAAAAGCATGTCTAATTATTAAAATAATAAAACTTTCAATTTACTGTAACAATTTCTCGATAATTAAAAACATTTTTAAATCCCTAGGAAATGTGTTTTATTTTTTTTCTCAAATTGCATTTTTTTGTTTTTTTTTTGCATATTTATTTTTTTCTGCTGGATTCCGTTTTTTTTTAGGTTTTTTTACTGTATTAACGGTTAAATTAAAATTTTGATTTTAGTCATCAAAAAGCAATTGAAATAATGAAACTTATACAATTTAACAACAACTCGAGTATAATTATTGAAATAATGAACCTTTTCATTTACAATCAATTTTTAAATTAATCAATAGTTTATTAAGAGTTTAAGAAAAAAATATTTTAAAGCCATTTGAAATCTTTTAATTTTTTTCTATTTTTAAAAAATAAATTCTGTAAAAAAAATTCTGCTGGATTAATTTTTTCCACATTTAATTCGTTTTATTTTTTTTAATGATTAAATTAAATTTCAGTAACCAAAAAGCATGTATAATTATTAAAATAATAAAACTTTCAATTTACTGTAAAAATGTATCAATAAATAAAAAATTTTTAAATCCCTTGGAAATCTGTTTAATTTTTTTCACCCAAATTGCATTTTTTTTCTGTTTTATTATTTCTGCTGGATTCTGTTTTTTTTTTTTTTTTTTTTTTACCATATTAACGGTTAAATTAAAATTTAGATTTTAGTCATCAAAAAGCAATTGAAATAATGAAACGTATACAATTTAACAACTTAAGTTTAACAAAAATTATATTTTTAAGGCCCTATGCGTTTATTTTTCCCAAATTCCATTTTTTTCCAATTTAAATTTTTCTATTCATAAAATTGATACAACTTTAACAACTTAATATTTAATTAACTTCTTTACAATAACAGGGCCCTATAAAATATATATATATATATTATTTTTATTTTTTTCTGGATTTCTAATTTAATACAATTGAATAAAAATGAACATTTGAATAAACCTTTAAAATGTAATTAAATGAAAATAAACAATTCCTTTCATTTTTTGGCAAATGAAGTGCTGCACAACTGAGGTTTACTGTTCAAATTAAAACATGGAAGAAAAATCATGTGATTATTCCTTTAAGCTTCAATAATCATATTACTATTATTATTACTTTAAGAAGTACATTCCACTGTACAATAGCAATATATTTCTTAAACCAAACTTTGGCGGGTTGTTGTTAAAATTCTGACACGTTCCTCAATATACCGTTTTTATGACTGTATTCTGTGTTTTCACAAACAATCATATGGCCCTGAATCGACTGTAATATCAGGCAGGTAATAACCTTGGCTCTGCTGAGCAGCTCTGCGATCAGCCGGATGGACTCCAGGTTCCTCTGCGCCAGAAGAAGTCTGCGCTCCTCCAGTGAGATCTTCAGCTGGAGCTTCTTCTGCTCCTCCACCTGCTGCTTCTTCAGCTTCTTCTGTGTCTTCTTCTCCTCCTTCTCCTTCAGCTTCTGCTCTCGTTTGTGCAGTTTCTCCTCTCTCCTCCTCTCCTTCTCCTCCTCCTCCTGCTCTCGCTGCTTCCTGAAATATTCACGCGCCAAAACACTTGATTATTTATGACCAAATATAGAGCAATAAAAAGCAGATTAAACAATTAAAGACGGTCACAAAATTACACACACACACACACACACACACACACACACTCTCTCTCACACACACACACTCTCTCTCACACAGACACACACACACACACACACACTCGCTCTCTCTCACACACACACACTCACACACACACTCTCACACTCTCTCTCACACACACACACACACACTCACACACTCTCACACTCTCTCACTCACACACACCCTCTCTCACACACACACACACACTCACTCTCTCTCACACACACACTCTCGCACTCACACATACTCACACACACACACTCACTCACACACACTCACACAAAAAATAGTTGAGCAAAATGCTAAAAAATTAAGCAACATCAAAAATTATATTCATTCAATAAAAAAAATCATAATAATAACAAATAGTAATAATAATATGAATGCATATGAATTACAATGAATAAATATGATTCTTCCTTGTGCTTATTATTTTCTTCACAATTAAGTAGATATTCCCACACATTTATTATCAAAATGTGAAGAAAAAAAAATAGATTAAAGTCAATTAAAAAAAAAATATAAAAAATAATAAAAAGTCATCCAAATGAAATAAAATTTGTAATATGGTAAATGCAAGGTATTTTTACATCATGGCATTTATTTTTGTACTGCACTGTAATACAGTAAACTTTACAGTAAAAATAATAAAGAATCCAATCCGAATAATGTATAATACAGATATTAAACTGATAATTTGAGGGAAAATGTGCTCAAACTGAAACAACCCAAAATAATACAAATAAATCATGTATTGTTAAACAGGTGCATATGAATGAAGATTTGTTCACATATAAAACAGCTTGAAACTCGATTGAAATCTTTGATATTCACACAGAAAACAGCTGTTCTAATATCGGAGTGTTTTTGATCTAATAGAAGAGACCTCTCCTCCTCCCTGCGGCGCTCCTCCTCTTCTTTCTCTCTCTGTTTCTGCTCTTCTCTCTGTTTCTCCAGCAGCTGCAGCTTCAGTCGCTCCTGCTGACGCTTCTTCAGAGACGAGTCGCTCAGGTGTTTAGTTGTGTCAAACGTCACCTGAGAAAACACAATAAACATCAGAATTACTGCTTAAAGAGGTTTTGTATGCATTGCATTGCAACACTACAAACATAACACATTTTCAGCTGAGATTCAGAGCTAAATTATAGGGGGGTATAAATGACTTCAGAAAGATGGAAGCATCATAATGTTATTTGTACACAGAGATTAGTAACTCTATTAGTGAAATCTGTTGACTTTAATAATCTTTGTTGAAATATGTGCCAATGGTGATCATTCAAAAATGGGGAAACAGCACTTTTCAAGTGTTTTCTCCTAAGTTTGCAGGCCTGTAACTCAAGAATTATTAAAGATATCTTAATGCCCTTTTAGATACTGGGTGATAACAAACTTTGCTTTGGGCATTTTTATTTTTAAGGCCCTATATGATTCGGTTCCAGAGATATTGGAATGTTAATATGGCTCCAGGAGTAAATCGTTCAAATCTACACATTTTCAGTGGTCAAAAACCAAATGTGGGTCAGTTTGCAAAAAAACACCTAATTCTTAATTAATAATTATATTTTTCACTATTTTTCTAGTACTTAATTTTTGTTTCATTTAAATTGTTAAGTGCTAAAATAATTAAATAAACAAACTAATAAATTAAAATTAATAAATACTACTATATTGACATCTTATTTAAAAAAAATTACAAAAACAACAAAATTGCTAAAACTTTCAAATTAAAATTTAAGTGAAAACAGACATTCAAAGTATTAATAAAAACTATTACAATACTAAAATAACAACATTACAAACTTCCATGAACTTAGTTCTCAACAGAAGATGAGCATGAATACATTAAAATATAATATTAATATATGATTTTATGTAAATCAATACACAGTGTTTTGAAACCATATTAAAACCGAGAAATAAAGTTTTTCAGGACTTAATTAAATGAACAAAAATTTATAAATAAATTTTATACATTTAGGTAATTAATAAATACTACTATATTGACATCTTATTTAAAAAAAACAACAAATAAAAATGACAAAAACAACAAAATTGCTAAAACTTTCAAATTAAAATTTAAGTGAAAACAGACAATATTTAAAAAAAAAAATGTATTCAAAGTATTAATAAAAACTATTACAATACTAAAATAACAACATTACAAACTTCCAACAGAAGATGGGAATGATTACATTAAAATATAATATTAATCTATGATTTTATGTAAATCAATACACAGTGTTTTGAAACCATATTAAAACCTAGAAATAAAGTTTTTCAGGACTTTTAACAATTTTTAAATGAACAAAAAGTTATAAATAAATTTTATACATTTAGGTAATAAATTGTGAAAAGCTGTAAAAAAAGAAAATAATCCTATTTCACAGGATCCTATTATTGTAAAAAAAATAATAATAATAAAAAAGTAATAAATGTATTAAAAAGGTGTTTTATAATTCAGTTTGTTAGACATGCCTTTTGATTATTAAAATTTAAATAGAAAAACTTAATTAAAATTAAAATGAAAAAATTAAGAATTTGGGGAAAAACAAAACAGATTTTACAGGGGCCTAAAATGTAATTTTTGTTGAACTTTTAATAAATTGTTACTGAATTTTTATGATTTCAATTAATTTGACATGCTTGTTGATTACTAAAATCACTGAAAACAGAATCCAGAAAAAATAAGACGTTTATATAAAATAAATGTTTAAATTAAAAAACAAATGTATAAAACAAAAATAATAAAACATTCATAGGATCCTATTATTGCAAGATAATAATAATAATGTTATTGAAAAGATAAAGTTTGATCAATTCAGTTTATTAGCTGTGCCTTTTGATTATTAAAATTTACATTAAAAAATAAAATGTATTTAAAATTAAAGAGGAAAAATGATAATTTGGGGAAAAATAAATGTTTATGATTTTAATTAATTACTGCATAACTAATGCTAACAAGCACAACTTTTGATTTTAATAATGCATTAGTAAATGTTGAAATTAACATTGATTAAGATTAATAAATATTATAGAAGGATTGTTTATTGTTAAGTTCATGTTAACTAATGAACCTTATTGTAAAGTGTTACCAATAATGTTATTGAAAAGATAGTTTCATGAATTTAGTTTTTTAGACATTTGATTATTAAAGTTAAAAAATTTTGTAAAAATTATATAAAATGTAATTTTAATTTTAAAATTAATTAAACGTTTTTTTTTATAATAAATTAATCAAATTAACATGATTAATTTTAACGTTTCATGAATTCAGTTTATTAGACATGCCTTTTGATTATTAAAATATTAAAATTGATTATTAAAATTATTAAAATTTAATCAAAATTAAACAGGAAAAAAGAGAATATGAGAAAACAAAAGTTTATGATTTTAATTAATTAGACGTGCTTTTTGATTACTAAAATCACTAAAAACAGAATCCAGAAAAAATAAGACATTTGTACAAAACAGAAATAATAATAATAATTAAAAAGATAAAGTTTCATGAATTCAGTTTATTAGCCATGCCTTTTGATTATTAAAATTAAAATTTAATAAAAATTAAACAGGAAAAAAGAGAATTTGAGAAAATAAATGTTTATGATTTTAATTAATTAGTGCATTAACTAATGTTAACAAGCACAACTTTTAATTTTAATAACACATTAGTAAATGTTGAAATTTACATTAACTACGATTAATAAATATTATAGAAGGATTGTTTATTGTTAAGTTCATGTTAACTAAAGTAGTTAACTAATATTAACTAAAGTAGTTAACTAATATTAACTAATGAACCTTATTGTAAAGTGTCACCAATAATATTATTGAAAAGATAGTTTCATGAATTTAGTTTTTTAGACATACCTTTTGATTATTAAAGTTTAAATTAAAAAAAAAAATTATATAAAATGTAATTTTAATTTTAAAATTAATTAAACGTTTTTTTTTTATAATAAATTAATAAAATTAACATGATTATTTTTAACGTTTCATGAATTCAGTTTATTAGACATGCCTTTTGATTATTAAAATTAAAATGTAATAAAAATTAAACAGCAAAAAAGAGAATTTGAGAAAACAAAAGTTTATGATTTTAATTAATTAGACGTGCTTTTTGATTACTAAAATCACTAAAAACAGAATCCAGAAAAAATAAGACATTTGTACCAAAAAAATAAAACATTCATAGGATCCTATTATTGCAAAACAATAATAATAATAATAATTAAAAAGATTAAGTTTCATGAATTCAGTTTATTAGCCATGCCTTTTGATTATTAAAATTAAAATTTAATAAAAATTAAACGAGAATTTGAGAAAAAAACAAATGTTTATGATTTTAATTACTAATTTTTTTATATATTTTTTTTTAAAACTTTGTTTTTTGATTACTAAAATCATAAAACAGAATCCAGGGAAAAAAATGGAATCCAGAAAATGTAAAAAGGGAATTAGTGAAGAAATGCGATGTAGCTTAACTGACCTTAACGCTGCAGGCCACGGCCTTCCCATCCTCCCCCTTCAGCATGAGCTTCATGCCCCGCAGCGAGTCCATGGCTCTGACGAAGCCCGTGTGGTCCTGATACTGAACGTACCCCTCGAAGTTCAGCTGTCCTCCGAACGAGAAGGTGTTGAAGCTCTTCCCCGTCATCTCCTCACGGTACGGATCCAGCATCGGGATATCCACGTTACGGATCTTCCCGAAGCGCTGGAAAACCGTCCGGAGCGCCGCCTCCGAGGGTCTGTCGGGAACGCCGTCCTTCAGCCACAATAAATACAAACATTTATCATAAAGGTAGAGTTTCATGAATTCAGCTGATTAGACGTGCGTTTTGATTAATACAATTTAAATAGAAAAACATATTAAAATTAAAATGGGGAAAAAAACGGAATTTGGGTAATAAATAAAACTATAACTATAAAAATAACTATAAAGATATAGTTCTAAAAATCACTCTCAAAATAAAATAATAGAATAGTTTCATGAATTCAGCTGATTAGACGTGTGTTTTGATTAATAAAATTTAAATAGAGCAAAAATATTCAAATTAAAATGGGGAAAAAAATTAATTTGGGTAATGAATAAAACTATAACTATAAAAATAACTAATAAAAATAACAATAAATATGTAGTTCTAAAAATCATTCTCAATATGAAAGAATAGAATAGTTTCATGAATTCAGCTGATTAGATGTGTGTTTTGATTAATAAAATTTAAATAGAAAAAAAATATTAAAATTAAAATGGAAAAAATTTGAATTTGGGGAATAAATAAACTATAATAATAACTAATAAAAATAATAAATATATAGTTCTAAATATCATTCTCAAAATAAAATAATAGAATATTTTCATGAATTCAGCTGATTAGACGTGTGTTTTGATTAATAAAATTTAAATAGAAAAATATTAAAATAAAAAGGGGATTTGGGTAATAAATAAAACTATAACTATAAAAATAACTAATACAAATAACAATAAAGATATAGTTCTAAATATCATTCTCAAAATAAAATAATAGAATAGTTTCATGAATTCAGCTGATTAAATGTGCATTTTGATTAATAAAATTTTAATAGAAAAAATATTAAAATGGGAAAAAAATTTAATTTGGGGAATAAATAAAACGGATTTTACAGGACACTAAAATATCACGAGAAAGGTGTTTATTACATTTGAAATATGAATATTTTTCTTACAAAAACGCATGGATTTGCTACAGGAGGCCTTTATTCTCCCTCCGGAGTCGTGTGAGGCAGATTTATTATAGATAGATGCACTTTATTTGATGTCTTTTGGACCGTTGAATAAAAACACCCACCCACTGCAATGATAGAGCTTAGAAGAGACAGGACCATTTCTAACATACACTATATTGCCAAAAGTATTGGGTCACCCCCTTCTAATGAACAGGTTTGACTACTTTAGTAATTTCTATGAGTACAAATCTTAATGTTAAAGCATATAATGATATTCTAGGAAATTGTGTGCTTCTAATATTATAGCAACAGTTTGGACTCTTTTCTATTCTAACATGACAATGTCTCTGTGTATAAGACAAGGTTCAAAAAGAAAATGATTGATTGAGTCAGTGTGGAAGAACTTGACTGGTCTGCATAAAACCAAGTCCTAATCCCAGTTTAACACCTCTGGTGTGACTGTAAATGCACAAAAACTCATCAGCAAACACTAATATAGTGTAGCTCTGATTGGATTCGTCTGAAAGAAGATACACCGAGGACGCCCCGAGGGTGAGTAAATCACATTTCTGGGTGAATTAACCCTTTAACCCGTACGCATTCACACTCATTTAAACTGGTTTGACTGTACCTTCGGCGAGAACCACTTGCACGGCAGCCCCTCCAGATGAATGGTGTCCGGCCGCTCTCCGGGAACCGTCTCGTTCATGTCCTTGGCGTCTCGGAAGAAGGAGTCCCAGTCGTGGCGGGTGGGGAAGCCGGTTTTGTGCTCGACGCCGCGGATCTTCAGGACGTCTGTGAAGCCGCTCAGCTTGATGCTCTTGCCCTCCAGCTTAGCCAGCAAGCGTTTGACGGCGCTCCGGTTCTCCACCTCGCCCTCGAAGCGGATGAAGTCCATGGTGCTCTTGGAGATGCGCAGCGAGGAGAACTGCTCCGGATGCACCATGGCCTTCAGGCGCTCCATCACCTCCCAGTTGGAGATGGACTTGCCGGGCGTCTTGAGGTGAGGCAGAGCCACGCTGACCGTGAGTTTGGCGATGGGTTTGAGGTAGAGACTGAACTCGGGACACAGATCCATCGCTTCAGCCGTGTCGCTCACGACGGACGTCATTCTGCTGAACGCTGGACACAAACACAGCAGACATCACAATGACCCTGAGTTATGATTAGAAAGCTATTTGAACTAAGTGTGTGATTTCAATAATCGATCATAAAGCAACTCCATAACTCTCTTATTATCATTAACTAAAACTACAATGATTAAAAAGCATTGACAGGAAATAAAATAAAATAAAATAATTTAATTTAATAAAATAAAAAATAAAATACATTTGAATTTAATTTAATTTAATTTAATAAAATTAAATAAAATATAAAATATTTCAGTTAGTTGGAAAGGCAACATTTCTAATTTACTAAATAAACTGAATTTATCAAACTTTATCTTTTCAATAACATTATTATTATTATTATCTTGCAATAATAGGATCCTATGAATGTTTTATTATTTTTGTTTTATACATTTGTTTTTTAATTTAAACATTTATTTTATATAAACGTCTTATTTTTTCTGGATTCTGTTTGAATTATTTTAGTAATCAGCATGTCAAATTAATTGAAATCATGAAAATTCAGCAACAATTTATTAAAAGTTCAACAAAAATGACATTTTAGGCCCCTGTAAAATCTGTTTTATTATTCCCAAAATTCTTAATTTTTTAATTTTAATTTTAATAGTTTTTCTATTTAAATTTTAATAATCAAAAGGCATGTCTAACAAACTGAATTATAAAACTTCACCTTTTTAATAATTTTTTTTTTTTTTTATATTATTATATATTTTTTTTACAATAATAGGATCCTGTGATTTTAGTAATCGACGAGCATGTCTAATTAATCAAAATAAAATTTCTGTTTTAATTTTAATTACATTTTTAATTTTAATAATCTAAATCAACTGAATATTCTATATCTGAATAGGCATATCTAATCAACTGAATTTGTTCAATTTTAACTATTTAATAAATTTATGACATTTTTTCAAAATAAAAACTAAAATGAAATAAAATAAAAAATAAAATGAAAAATAAAATGAGACAAAACTCAAAAAAAATAGTTAAATAAATTTACATTATTTAAAATAAAACATTGTTTACTAAAATAAAAAATTAAGTTATGCTTTCAGTAAATATTTCACTTAGTCGGCAAGGCAACATTTATTATTTTTGTTTAGTTTTATCAGTAAAATGACCAAAATATGAAAATAACTAAACATAAATAAAATTTAAAATACATTAAATTTAATAAATTAAATCAAAATAAAAAACTGAAATAAAATAAAACTGAAAATATATATAAATAAATATTCCACTAATTTTCATTAAGTTTAAATAACTAAACTCAAATCCTAAAATTAATTAATAAAAACTAAACAAACATATTAAAATAAACAAAAACACCAAATAAAATTATTAAAATAAATTTATGTTAATTTAATTTTTGCTAATTATATTAAAAACAAACTTTCAGTAATACTAATAAAAACTGACAAATTTCTCATTTCTGTTTAGTTTGAGTAAAATTACTGATAATAAATAATTAAACTGAAATAAAAATAACCAAAAATTAATAGAAAAGACAAAAACTCAAAACAAAATGACTAAAATGAAACGGGGGGATATAAAAATAAAAACTAATTTAAAATATTGATAAGTAAAGATGCTAAAACAACACTGATCTGAGTGTGTCAGTGGATTATGATTGATAATTAGATCAATATACAGTATCATACAGATATAATAACACCATATGACAGATGAAGATCTGAAATAATAATAATAATGTCACGATAGTCACTCAATATTCACAAAACATTGAAAAATTGTTATTAATATTTGTAGATTCTGTTAAACAGACCGAGTAATAAACAGTGATGCTGATATTAATAATAATATTGATATTGATATGAACCAATACTTCAGTCTGTGCTAGTTATGGTCGAGTTATTATATTGATATGAACCAATACTTCAGTCTGTGCTAGTTATGGTCGAGTTATTATATTGATATGAACCAATACTCCAGTCTGTGCTAGTTATGGTCGAGTTATTATATTGATATGAACCAATACTTCAGTCTGTGCTAGTTATGGTCGAGTTATTATATTGATATGAACCAATACTTCAGTCTGTGCTAGTTATGGTCGAGTTATTATATTGATATGAACCAATACTTCAGTCTGTGCTAGTTATGGTCGAGTTATTATATTGATATGAACCAATACTCCAGTCTGTGCTAGTTATGGTCGAGTTATTATATTGATATGAACCAATACTCCAGTCTGTGCTAGTTATGGTCGAGTTATTATATTGATATGAACCAATACTTCAGTCTGTGCTAGTTATGGTCGAGTTATTATATTGATATGAACCAATACTTCAGTCTGTGCTAGTTATGGTCGAGTTATTATATTGATATGAACCAATACTCCAGTCTGTGCTAGTTATGGTCGAGTTATTATATTGATATGAACCAATACTCCAGTCTGTGCTAGTTATGGTCGAGTTATTATATTGATATGAACCAATACTTCAGTCTGTGCTAGTTATGGTCGAGTTATTATATTGATATGAACCAATACTCCAGTCTGTGCTAGTTATGGTCGAGTTATTATATTGATATGAACCAATACTCCAGTCTGTGCTAGTTATGGTCGAGTTATTATATTGATATGAACCAATACTCCAGTCTGTGCTAGTTATGGTCGAGTTATTATATTGATATGAACCAATACTCCAGTCTGTGCTAGTTATGGTCGAGTTATTATGAGTACAGTATGAAAACTTGACATTCATAAGCACAGTCGTATGATTCAGAACTGATTATGATTTTACTACAGTAATAAGTGAGGTATTCTGAGGTAAATCATGGTAAACTTCAGTCACGTGAGAGATAACGTTGATATATTGATAATAATTAAGTGACAGACTATCGTTTGATCTCAAATAGTGTTTGTGATTATGAAATAATCGCGGTGTTATGATGAAAGCGCGCGCTGCGCAGATTATTGATGAGTTATTGATTTGTGAAGCTCGGTTTAAGCGTCACTGACCCGGATGATGGCGACACACCGCGGGTCAGCGCCGCTAAACTAGTCTAACTAGCTGAGACAAGGACATGTAAGTGATTACTAACCTCTCTAGATAGTTCTGGATCAAGCATCAATAACAACAGCTGAAACAAACGGACATGATGCCGCTGACCGCTTCCGCATACATCACACAGCGACCGGAAGTCACCGAAGAGCTCTGCTGCCCTCAAGCGGAGCAAAATTAATGTTGCTGAGTCCCAATTCGCATACTATCCGTCCTAAAGAGTGTTCGAAAATAGAATTAGTGTGTCCCAAATCATATTATGTTTAAAAAAGTATGCCAAAGATTCCCGGATGGTCTATCGATCGATGCACGCTCTAACGGCTAATATTGCGCGGGGATTCGATTAGAACTACAAACACGCATAAAAAGTGTTAAAAACTACAAACATGGCGGATACGCGCGACCAACGGACAGACAGAGAAAGGGATTTGAGTGATAAATAATCAATGTCTAACCTGATTAAAAAATATTTATTTAATGAAGTATGCCAAAGATTCCCGGATGGTCTATCGATCGATGCACGCTCTAACGGCTAATATTGCGCGGGGATTCGATTAGAACTACAAACACGCATAAAAAGTGTTAAAAACTACAAACATGGCGGATACGCGCGACCAACGGACAGACTGGATTTGAGTGATAAATAATCAATGTCTAACATGATTAAAAAATATTTATTTAATGTTATCCACGTTATATTTCATCTGAAGCAACACTGCTAAACACTGACTTTATAAAAATAAAGTGTTTTAAAAAATGGATTTTTTTTTTTAATTAAATAAAAAAGTGTTTAAATAGAAATTGTATGTTAAATGAATAGTAATAGTGATGTTCTCACCAGGTAGCTGTATTTATAACACATTCACTGTTTTTAATTGTGAATTAGAACTCACTATTATTATTTTTTTTATCTTAATAATTACATGATTTGCTCATTAATTAATCTAATTAGTCACAAATAATTATTTATCAATATTTCCTAAGAAAAAACTCTAAATGCCCGAAATAAACAATTAAAAGATGAATGATGCTTAAAGCGTTAATGTCGACTCTCTCATTAATATTCTGTCTGGAATATGTTTAGCGTCTGCATCACTTCAAAATGATTTACTGACAAATTGATGCACAAAAACACGTTTAAAATAAATCATAACAAGCCTAAGAGCCTCGTTTACTAAGACTGTTAGTTGTGTTGCTCTGAGATGAAGTCTGTGGAGGATAGGCTGTTATTTGAATGGTTGTTGTTGCTCTATATATATATATACACGTGTTTGAGCTGCCTCTGCAATTCCTTTCCTTCTCTCGCTTTAACCAAAGTACTGTTTTAATACTTGAGTACAATTTAAAGTTGTACTTTTTACTTTTACTCAAGTATGCTTTTGGCCAGATGCTTGTACTTTCGCTTGAGTCAAAGTTTTGAGTGCTTTTTACACGTCTGCTTTTCACGACACACTAACTTTGTTAATGTCAGATAATAAAGCTTCTCTCAGATCAGGATGCAATCATCCTAATATCAAAAAAACATAATAATAAAAAAAATAAAATAATAATAATAATAATAATAAAATAATAATAAAAAATAATAATAATAAAAAAATAATAATAAAAATTAAAAAATAAATAAATAAATAATAAAAAAAAAACATTTTTTTTAATTAAATTAAAAAAAAAATAATAATAAAAAAAAATAATAAAAAAATAATAATAATAATAATAAAATAACATTAAATTAAAAATAAAAAAATAAATAATAAATAAAAAAAAGATTTTTTTTAAATTAAAAAAAAAAAAATAATAATAATAATAATAATAATAATAAAATAAAATAAAATAAAATTAAATTTAAAAAAAAATAATTAAATTTAATAAAATTAAGTTAAATAAAATTAAATTAAATTAAATATTTACATATTTGGGTGGAAAACAATAGAGAAATCCTGTAACCTCTTAACTTAAAATCAATCAAATTATTAAAGAGACACAAATAAACTGCTAAACTATCCTTTAAAACTATAATTATTTCTTAAAATTATTTTACAGCATCTAATTTATGATTAATTCTGATCTATTATATAGTGAATGTTTTACTTGCAGCTTAACTGTATTTGCAATATATGATCAATTTACTTTGAATTCATAAAGATAAAAATAAAATTGGCTTTAGTCTGAATTAAAGTTCTCAAGTTTGCTTATTAATGCCAGATAATAAAGCTACTCTCAGATCAAGATGAAATAATCTTAATAAATAATAAATTATTAATTAATAATAATAAATTATGAATTAATAATAATAAATTATATATTTATTTTAATAAAATAAAATAAAATATGTGGGTGGACAAAATTAGACATCCTCTTTATGTACAATTATGAAAATTATTAAAGAGACCCAAATAAGTTGTTATAATCTATCCTTTAAAACTAGAATGATTTTTAAGTGTGTTTTTAAATCAGTTTGATGATATCAGATAATAAAGTTACGCTCAAATCGTGATGTAATAATAAAAAATTTAATAAAAATACTATAATGATCAAATAAAATAAAATCATCTATAATCTATCCTTTAAAACTAGAACTTTTTAAAAAATAATTTCTTCAAATATTTTTCTTTAAAAGCATTTTAAGGGACATTATTCTCCTAACTCATGAATCCCTGGGTTTCTGAGGTCTGATGTTGAAATAAAGCATATTAATCAGCTCTGATGGAAACAATGTTAATCTCCAGTAAATCTCTGAAGGAGAAACAGAAATGCAGATCATAAACCCTCTCACGTGTTCTTAAAGAGACAGTGCACCCAAAAATGAACAGTCTGTCACAAGGCCGTAACCATGTCTTGAACATTGGGGGGGACCAATTTTTGTATATATATATATATATATATATATATATATATATATATATATATATATGTATGCTTTAATTGACGCACGCACACACATTATTACTCGCACACAGAGACTTGTCAACACTACCCCGCGATTTTTATTGTAATAAAATAGTTTCCATACTGAATCGATTATATTTCTCAGCAACGACGTGTTTTTGAAGTAGGACTAAATTGACCATTTCATTGTTTGTAGGGACAGACAAACAGATGCAGATGATTAACACACGCACATCTCTCTCTTTCTCTCAAAATGGGCATATTTTTGAAAAAGTCAAGTAATTGCTTCACTGAATATAACTGTCGGTCATTTAACATTTCTTTCCTAAAACAGTTGACTAAACATTAATTTATTTGCAGCTTCATCTCACCTCGCTCTCTTTCAGTGTTTTCAATCTTTCGCGGCGCGCTCAGCATCTGTGAACGCTAAACCCCGCCTACTTTGATTTGATTGGCCAGTTCAATTATTTCAAAACTTCAGGCCTTTACAGCTGCTTTAAACGTTCAGGCCAGGCTTCCTCAAGCAACCTACAGTTTGTCTACAACGTTTTTATCTAGTTATAACATGACACAGACCCAATAACACGACACTCTTTATTCCAAGTGCCCAGTTTATTTCTGATAAAGCACAGACAAACGCATGTTGTTGTGTAAAAACAAGAAACGCTCGTAACGGCGAGGAAGCTCTGGGATGTGTCAGGACAAGAGTCAACAACACGTTTATAGCTTCCAGACACAAAAAGCTGTCGTACCTGTTGTCTGTTCTCTCGGGTTTCATGAGAAAGACCAGAAATGAACTGAGTTTCCCAGTTTCCACACAATTGGGAAAGTTTAGCGCTTCCTGAACGTCTTCACATCAGATGAATAATGCACTGACAGCAGATGCGTAACGACTGTAATTTAAGAGCAGCAGTTAATTAGTATCAGGAATCATTCCTCGTATGGTCTGGCTTCTGCATGAATGACCAAAACATCACAGAGATGCTACGACATCACCTAGCAACCGGCTGGAACACCCTAGCAACGGCAAACACCGCTCACATTGTCTTCAGGAAACATAAACATCCAGTTCGTATGAAAGAACCTTATATATAAAACACTTTCAGGGTGATTTAAAATATTACTAAGTGCCTAAAATGACTGTTTCATTATCAATAAAGGCACTTTATTGGGAATAACTGAGAATGCACATTTGGGATTAGTGTTTTAGTATTTGGGATCGCTAGTAATTAGAAGCTTTAAAAACAAAAGCTATAATATAATAAAGCTAAAAGTGCATTGCCACTGTAATGGCTCATGGGTTATTAAAGGAACAGTTCACCCTAAAATTGACTCATATTTGAGTTAAAAACATCTTGATGGATATGTTGATGTTAACTGATGGACTGCAGTGGTGTGGATTATTGTGATGTTTTTATCAGCTCTCATTCTGACGGCACCCATTCACTCACAGTGTTTTGGGTGAACTGTTCCTTTCTGATTAAAGGAACAGTTCACCCCAAAATTGACTCATATTTGAGTTAAAAACATCTTAATGATGGATTTGTTGATGTTAACTGATGGACTGCAGTGGTGTGGATTATTGTGATGTTTTTATCAGCTCTCATTCTGACGGCACCCATTCACTCGCAGTGTTTCGGGTGAACTGTTCCTTTCTGATTAAAGGAACAGTTCACCCCAAAATTTACTCATATTTGAGTTAAAAACATCTTAATGATGGATTTGTTGATGTTAACTGATGGACTGCAGTGGTGTGGATTATTGTGATGTTTTTATCAGCTCTCATTCTGACGGCACCCATTCACTCGCAGTGTTTCGGGTGAACTGTTCCTTTCTGATTAAAGGAACTGTTCACCCCAAAATTGACTCATATTTGAGTTAAAAACATCTTAATGATGGATTTGTTGATGTTAACTGATGGACTGGAGTGGTGTGGATTATTGTGATGTTTTTATCAGCTCTCATTCTGACGGCACCCATTCACTCGCAGTGTTTTGGGTGAACTGTTCCTTTCTGATTAAAGGAACAGTTCACCCCAAAATTGACTCATATTTGAGTTAAAAACATCTTAATGATGGATTTGTTGATGTTAACTGATGGACTGCAGTGGTGTGGATTATTGTGATGTTTTTATCAGCTCTCATTCTGACGGCACCCATTCACTCGCAGTGTTTCGGGTGAACTGTTCCTTTCTGATTAAAGGAACAGTTCACCCCAAAATTGACTCATATTTGAGTTAAAAACATCTTAATGATGGATTTGTTGATGTTAACTGATGGACTGCAGTGGTGTGGATTATTGTGATGTTTTTATCAGCTCTCATTCTGACGGCACCCATTCACTCGCAGTGTTTCGGGTGAACTGTTCCTTTCTGATTAAAGGAACTGTTCACCCCAAAATTGACTCATATTTGAGTTAAAAACATCTTAATGATGGATTTGTTGATGTTAACTGATGGACTGGAGTGGTGTGGATTATTGTGATGTTTTTATCAGCTCTCATTCTGACGGCACCCATTCACTCGCAGTGTTTTGGGTGAACTGTTCCTTTCTGATTAAAGGAACAGTTCACCCCAAAATTGACTCCTATTTGAGTTAAAAACGTCTTGATGGATTTGTTGATGTTAACTGATGGACTGCAGTGGTGTGGATTATTGTGATGTTTTTATCAGCTCTCATTCTGACGGCACCCATTCACTCGCAGTGTTTCGGGTGAACTGTTCCTTTCTGATTAAAGGAACAGTTCACCCCAAAATTGACTCATATTTGAGTTAAAAACATCTTGATGGATTTGTTGATGTTAACTGATGGACTGGAGTGCTGCGGATTATTGTGATGTTTTTATGACCTCTCATTCTGACGGCACCCATTCACTCGCAGTGTTTCGGGTGAACTGTTCCTTTCTGGTCGTGGAGTTAAAGCATTGAAACAGTCACCTACAGCACATAAACACATTGAAATCACATTTACAGCATAACAGCCTCAATACATGTTCATTCCTGCATCTGGAAGATGATTATTAAAGGCACAGCGACTGAAACATGACACGCAAAACACAAAGTGCATCCATGGAAATATAAAATCAAAATAACCTACGTTACATCTACATGTTTTCAGAGCATCGTTGTAATAAAATAGTGGTGCATAATTTTGATAAAGGAGATGATTGCATTAAAATTGGTTCCAGTTGCTCATCCTCGTCCAACCTAAACATTTCAAAAGCAGCTACTGTATATAGATATACTGTATATATTTTCATGTATAAAATCCCATTTAAACTGCGAAAAATCAATATTATAAATATGTATAAAACATTTCGTTTCTATTACATGATTGTGCTTTTTTTGTTTTAGAATTACCATTTTTTAATGTTAACTAACATGAACTAACAATGAGCAATATATACAGTATATATATATATATATATATATATATATATATATATATATATATATATATATATATATATATATATATATATATAAACACAACTGTATACAACTGTTTGTTCATGTTAGTTCAAAGTGCATTAATTAATGTTAACAAATACAACTTTTAATTTGAAAATGTATTAGTAAACGATGAAATTAACATTAACTAAGACTAATAAATGCTGTAGAAGTATTGTTATGAAATCTTATTGTAAAATGTACCTTTATTTCTACTCACTATAGTACTGTTAGATGTATTATTTATTTTAACCTATTTTTTTATTTTTTATATATTTTCCATATTTTTATTTATTTGAATATTTTGATCAAACATTTTGATTTATTTATTTAGATAATTTTTTATTTTGTTTTAAATAAAAAAAAAATTTTTTCTTCAATTCATTATTATTATTATACGTTTTTCAATTTATTATTATTATTATTATTTTTTTTTTTTTAGAAAATTAGTTTGAACCACGCAGTAAACAAGCAGCTCAGTTGATCTCAGAGTAATAACGTCTTTGCATACGTCTCTATTATTCACATTTCCGTCTCAGCCAAAGAGATTGGATATGGGTCTGTATTTGAGCGGGCTCTTGAGCGACTCCTCTCTTTCCTCGTTCTCTCTGAAGGACGTGCTGTGGACGATCTGCGTCTTGAAGCGGTTCCTCTGCAGTCTGATGCGGCCGATGGAGGATTTGCGATACAGAGACCTGGGCCTGGGCTGACCGTCGGCCGTCAGCTCCTCGGGGTGGTTTAGTAAGCGTAGAGGGTTGAGGTTAGACTGCAGGACTTTAGGAAGCTTCCATCGCCCGGCTCCAGATGCGTTCTCCGTGTCAGAGTTCACACAAGCTCCTACGATGTCCTTGATGTTGCACGTGACGCTGGATCGGAGATACTGCGCCGCTTTCTTCCCGCTGTAATCCCTCACATCCACATCTGCATCATACGCTCCCACCAGCAGCTTCATGACCTCTATGTGATTGTGCATGGCTGCCAGGTGCAGAGGCGTGTAGCCGGCGCTGGATCGAGTGTTTACGTTTATCCCGACGCCGTGCCGTTTGGCAAAATCCACCAGCATTGCGAAAAGCTCGTGTTTGCCTTGCTTGGCCGCCCAGTGCAGACACGTGAACCCGGTGACAAAGTCCTTCTTGGAGATGAGCGTGGGTTCACACTCGAGCAGCCGCTGCAGACTGTCCCACTCGCCGTCTGCCGTGCACATCATCCACTCGTGCTCCAGCGGGTCTAAGGTCACCAAGCCACAATCCTCATCCACAGACGACGTTCTGAAGTCACTGCTTCTGGCTGACATGTGCCCTTGGGAGTTACGGTGCACCAGAGAGCGTCTCACCTGCATATGCATTACATATTATATGCATTATATACATTTGGGTTATATATTAAATGCATTATGTGATTTTGCATTATATATTGTATGCATTGGATTATGTAGTAAATGCATTATGTGATTTTGCAATATATAATATGCATTATGTGATTTTGCATTATATATTGTATGCATTGGATTATGTATTAAATGCATTATGTGATTTTGCAATATATAATATGCATTATGTGATTTTGCAATATATATTATGCATTATGTGATTTTGCAATATATATTATGCATTATGTGATTTTGCAATATATATTATGCATTATGTGATTTTGCATTATATTTTGTATGCATTGGAATATGTATTAAATGCATTATGTGATTTTGCAGTATATAATATGCATTATGTGATTTTGCAATATATATTATGCATTATGTGATTTTGCATTTTATATTGTATGCATTGGATTATGTATTAAATCCATCATGTGATTTTGCATTATATATTGTATGCATTGGATTATGTATTATATGCATTATGTGATTTTGCAATATACATTATGCATATGTGCATTTTGGATTATATAGTATATGCATAATTTGCAGAATTATTATTACATGCATTATGTGCATATGCATCATTACGTACATTTGGATTATATATTATGTGCATTATGTGCATATGCATTATATATCACATGCATTACGTACATTTGGATTATATATTATGTGCATATGCATTATATATCACATGCATTATGTGCATTTGGATTATATATTATATGCATCATGTGCATAATCATTATTACATGCATTATGTGCATATGCATCATTACGTACATTTGGATTATATATTATGTGCATTATGTGCATATGCATTATATATCACATGCATTACGTACATTTGGATTATATATTATGTGCATTATGTGCATATGCATTATATATCATATGTATTATGTGCATTTGGATTATATATTATATGCATTATGTGATTTTGCATTATATTATGCATAACGTGCACTTGGATTGTATGCATTATAAGCATAATCATTATTGCATGCATTATATGATTTTGCACTATATATTATATGCATTATGTGCACATGCATTATATATTATATGCATAATGTGCACCTCGATTATATTATATGCATTATGAGCATAATGTGCATTTGCATTATTATGTGCTTTATGTGTATTTCCATTCTATATTATTTGCATAATGTGCATTACATGTATTTTCATTATATATTATATGAATTTGGATTATATATTATATGCATAACGTGCACTTGGATTATATTCATTATAAGCATAATCCTTATTACGTGCATTATATGGTTTTGCATTATTTATTATATGCATTATACATTATATTAATTATGTGCTTTTGCATTATATGCATTAAAAGCATAATCATTATTATTACATGCATTATATGATTTTGCATTATACATTACATGCATTATGTGCTTTTGGATTATATACTACATGGATTATTATTACATGCATTACATTCCTGTATGTGCAGAAGCACCTGTCCCACCTGTGGAGAACTGCTCATCATGAGCTCGATGAAGTTCTCGCGGCTGCATTTTGGGGTGCTGCTATCCTCAGTGTGTCCATCATGTGCTCCATCCTCAGAAGCAGCCAGCAGACTCCTCTGAGATCCCCTCGATGTTCTCCGTCTACTAATGATGACCTGTGGCGTGACAGAAGCTCTGCCAACTCCAGCCTCCAGCTCCGCTTCTCCTGCCCTAGATTCCGCTTCTCCTGTTGACTGAGCATTAGAGAGCTCGAGAGCATTCGCTTTTATTACATCATTTCCATGCATAGCTTCATTTTCCTCTGAGAGCTCACAGTCTCTCTCAATCAGTGCGATGTCAGACACACTCAGCTCCTCCTCAGCATCTCTCACAGTCTCTGATTTAGGATTCAGATCACTGATTTCTTCATGCACGTTGAGGTTCTTTTCCAAATGCAATGCATTAATTCCTCTGTTGATATCTTCATCATCATCATCGGGCTTCTCGTCCTGCGCGCGCCCGCTGCGCATCTCTGGGTATCTGTACTTCTTCTTCAAACACACCACTTTCTCTCCGTTTTCTTGCTTCACGTAAGCGATATTATCCACAAAACGCTTAAATCTCTCTTTTAGCACGGCTCGCTTCGTAGTTTCGCTGCTCAGAAAGACTTTAAAATGCGCGACCAAGTCCTTGTTTTTCACACGCCCCCCATTTTCCAGTAGAAAGTCCAGGACGGATTCTTGCGTGCACTCCGTCGCCATTATATTATGATTTATGATAGTAAAAATAATAATAAATACGCGAATGCACCAATCAGCGTCTAATGCGCCTGCGTTATTTTAACAGGTCTATCGTTAGTCTGTGCGCTGGTGAACACATCGCGTCTCGTCTTATTAAAACTAGGCTGTAGATGAGATTGAGTGCTGAATGTGTCAGATAGGGGTCGGTAGAGCTTATAAAGATGATGTTTGCATCCTAGCAACTCGAACAGAATCACTAGTGTGAAACTGGAGTACAGCGGCGTTCATTTGGGCTCAAACGCGCCGGGCGTTAACGCGGGAAGCGGCTCCGCGTTGAGCCAAAATGGATTCCAGTTACACCGGATTGGAACGTACCACTTTGCTGGGACAAGGGGGGTTGGAACTCCATTGAGCTTTAGAGGTTTTAATTAATGAAACCTAGCATGATTTATAGCGTTCATTCAGGTTAAATAAACGTGTAGTGTTACAAAAGTGCTCGCTAATGTATTTGACATTTGAATTCGTTATACTTTATCGATTTAGATTCACAGAAACCCCTCTCGGAGACGCTGGAATGGTAAAGCAGCTGTTCCCAGTGGCGTGTCAGTTGGGAATTATTGGACGAGGCAACTTTTGACTTTCATCCGAAAGCGATCCGATTTTTCTTCAAATATTCGCCGTTTTCTGCGCGCAAATGGCTTCCTCTGATGTAGTTCGACAGATGGTACGTTTGAAATCGATATATTCCTTGTTCTCAGTCTTTTCTTGTTTCTGTGGCTGTGTGAAGTTTTGGAGTGAGTTGGCGGGAGCGCGCTTGGGAGTGTCCCGGACCTGACGAGCGCGCTCCCGCCTCATTTATTAATCTGTAAACAAACATTTGATGAAATATATCTAATTTATCAATCTGAATCAATTTAAATGATTTATGATACATTATCCGATTTCTATCCGTGTGTCTGAATGAGCAAGCGGGATGCATTTCTCAATCTGAATTTTTAATTTGAATACAAACATACGATTTATTAATTTGAATATGTTTATTTGTATTATTTGATTTTTTTTAATTGAATGCATTTATCATACATTTATCTGATTTATGAAATCTATTTGAATTAGCTATCGGAATGCATTTCTCAATCTGAATTATCTAAATACAATTTATTAATTTTAATATTTATCTGCTTTATCATTTTGAATTCATTGATATGATTTATGAATCTGAATATGTGTATTTGAGCATTCTGAATACATCTCTCAATATGAATTATCAATCTGAAGACACTTATCTGATTTATAGATTTGAAAACAATTAATTGATTTATCAATTTAAATACATTTATCTAATTTATTAGTTATTTGTATAATCTCAATTATATTCTTATTTATAAATTATAATTCATTAATCTGATTTATGAATCTGAATATGTGTATGTGAATGAGCAATCGGAATACAATCATCCGAATTATCAATTTTAATACATTTATGCTATTTTAATACATTTTACTATTAAAACATTTAATTGAAATAAAATAAAATATTAATATTAGATTAAAAAAATTATTTCAGTTAGTTGCCAAGGCAATATTTCTAATTTTCAGTTTAAAATTAAGTACTTAACTTAATCAAATACAAATAAATTAAACCTACATATTGATATTAAAAAAGTAAAATCACAAAAAACATAAAATTTAAAAAAAATTAACTTCAATTAAAATGAAAACTGAAAGTATAAAAATAAAAGCTAATTCAAAATATTAATAAAAAACTATATATATAAAACTAAATAATAATAATACTACTAAAATAATGCTGTTTTAAATGAGAATGCAAACATCGGATTTATAAATCGGAAATATTAATATGAAAACATTTAAATAACTAACTAATAAGCTAATATTTGTTTTGATCTTTTTTCCGATTTAAGTTTTATTTGACAATTTTGGTCATATATATCTATAGCTATATAAAATATACAGTGGATATAAAAGTCTGAGACCACATTTAAAATATATATATATATATATTATTATTATTATTATTATTTTTTTTTTTTTTTTTAATCTAAACTTGGAAAAAGTTTTACATTTGATAAAGTTTTACAAGATAAAAAATCAAAAAGTTAAAATCCGTAAAATGTTAATATGGATGAAAGTAGATGAACTGCAACTCAATGCATTAGACGCATGTTTGAGAGGAAGATATGAAAAGCAGTTTCTTGTTAATCCTCATGTTTTCTGTCTCGCTGGTTTCTTCAGGACAAGAACGCTCGTCCGCTGGCTCTATCAGGACATGTTGGGTTCGACAGTCTGCCAGATCAACTGGTCAACAAGTCCACCGGTCAGGGATTCTGCTTCAACATCTTGTGCATCGGTAAGTTACAGACTCAAACTGAGCAAACACATGCTATAATCTGCTGCAGATGCTGATATATACTAGGGATGTGCGGGTCTAGTCGACTAAACGGTACAGCTCCTACTAGTCGACACTGAAAACAATAGTCGACTACACCAGAGGAAAAAAAAAGAGATGATTTATATCATTCAAATTACCATCATTTTTAACATTACATTTAAAACATTTTAAAGAACACTTAAAATAAAACTTTTGAAAAAGAATACATATCAAAATATTTAAATATTTTTAAAAGCGTATCTGGGCGGGAACTATAATTTTACCTCACATGCGTTTTCTTCATGTCAGTTGCGGCGAGCTCCACGCGAAAGACCAGCAAGGTGTGGATTATTTTGAATTAGAAGGAAATGGAAACGTTTTTTGTAAACTGTGTAATGTCAAATTGGCTAACAATAACTTTACTGGAGCTATGCGTAATCATATTCAATACAGCCATGTGTTAGCTTGGAGTCTAGCCAAAGCCAAATGTGAATCATGTCATACACTACAACCTGCCGCTGCGGTCCGCGATCCTATCCGCGCTGTCTATTCCTCTAAACCAGTGGTTCTCAACCCGCGGCCCGTCACGAATCCAGATGCGCTCCACCATGCTGAATGTTACAGTCTATGTGCTGAACACAATTAAAAAATAACTTTCAGTTTCATTTTATTCATTTTAGTTTTTACATTACTTTAAAAATGTACTAAACAAATATAAGCTATAATGTTTTTGTTATGTAAAATAATTTAGTTTTTCATATATTATTTTCAGACATGAGCAGATCTATGTACTCACGTAAATTAATGTTACGCATTTAACGAACACTTACAAGCGCGCACTTTGGCAGAATTCAATTCAAATAGTCATCAGCAGCCATTATTTCTGTAAAACTGAGCATCAGAATGGACAAATTTGTTAAGGGAGAAAACGAAATGTGGAAAATGCCAGCGAAGGAACGCATTCAAACAAGAATAGGCGCAGAGAAGAGAGTGCTGGACTTTCGGTTTGTCCCCCGCCACTCACTTGAAGATGTTCAGGGAAAAAGAAGCACTCATAGGCTACGCAGCAATCATCCTTAATTACAGAAATGTGGCAAAACATCTCTGGAGAGAACCTCAGATTATTAAATTCGAAAATGCTTTCCATATTTGGATCAACATAGGCTACATTTGTGAACACACACTTTCTGCAATGTCGCGTGTCAAGTCACGCTTCCGTGTTACAGACCGCAACTTCATTGTGCTGTTTCCTTTCGAGCAGAATTTCACAAAATTGGTCAGCTCCCGACAGCATCAGGTGTTTATTAATTGTGAGTAGAATTATTTATTTATTTCAATAAATGTAATCGTTTAGATATCATAATATTTAGGCTATAAATAATATTATAAATCTGGTTGGTTTGTTTATTGATGACATAATATGTAAAATGACATGCGTGCGGCCCGTGAGACTTGCACTTGGACCATAGTGCGGCCCGGTGGAAAAAAGGTTGAGAACACTGCTCTAAACGAAGACCCACTTCGGTGGTGGTGCGGGATTTCCAGGCTCTTTTCGAAACTGTCTGCTTGCTTGAAGTTATCTCTCTGTGTGCCTGTGACTTCAGGTTCCTGCCCAGCGCTTTTTTTTGCCTTTAGTCCCGTCTTTCTCCAGACCATGTTAACTGTTAAAATCACTGAACAAATGCGCACGGTCTGAGTAAGTAAAACAAGCTTTGTTTTGTTTTTAGACAATATTGCCAACATGAAGTACATTTTTAAAAAAAGCCGTTTTAATGCTATT